>JAHBMJ010003465.1:0-10332 GCA_018398765.1 Chromera velia | reverse complement strand
GGGGTGAGGAGAGCACTGCAGGGAGTGAGAGAGTCCGGGTTTCTGCTCCCTCTGTTGTCACGTCAGACTCCTCTTCCATTTGTGTGTTGTCAGAGAGAGAGGGTGGGAGGGTAAGAGAGAGTGAGACTGACTTACCCAATCGCGGCATCAGTGTGTCACGGCAGGAGGGTGAGTGTGGGGGGGAAGTGTCCTTGAGAGAGGAGAGGGTTGGTGTTGGTGGGGTCGGAGTTGCTCCTTCCTCTGAAAACGCGGACATTCTGATGGTGTCTGCTGACTCTGCTGAGTGTGACGCTGTGTGTGAGATCTCTGTGTGTGTGAAGGTGCAGAGGCGGAGAGATGAGGTGAATCAGATGGGGGTGAGAAGGGGACATGACTCGGAGGACGCATCTCGTTTGGCACCGTTTGACATTGGGAGGAAAGGGGGTGGGGTGGGGGGGGAAGAGGGGGGGGCTGTGTTGGGAAGCAAGACTGCAGAGAGTGTGAATGGTTTGGTGGGTGTATATGATTCTGTCTCTGGTCCCGGTCTGCTGGTTGGAGAGCGTCAGCAGATGGTCTCGATAGAGGGGGGTGTCTTTCGGGGGCTGCAGAGAGAGGGGCAGTCACTGTGCGTGTCTGCTGCCTGTGAGGGTCCGAAGCGCCGCCGTCTCTGTTCTGTTCCCATTGCCGTCTCCGAATCTCACTCAGACGTGAAAAGGCATGAACAGGCGTTGGTTGAAGAGACAGGTGTTTTTCCGTCTCCATCTCTGTCGGTTTCTCAGCAGCGCTCCCCCCTTCTGAAGAGCCGTCTGTCGTGTGGTAGCGTCACCGAACCCTTCGGAAGGTGTGAGGCCGACGCAGCCTGTGGATTGTCTGAAGAGGGGTTAAGGAGGTGGGGGGTGACAAAAGGGGACGGTTTGTGCGAGCTGCATGGAAAGCCAATAATCAATTACACTAACATCCCCCCCCGTCCCCATGACCGATCTTGTCAAACAGAACACAAGGACGCGGGTAGAGACAGCAGGACTGGAGACGTTGAGGTGGGAAAACAAGGAAGAAAGAGGCAATGTGCAGGGGAGGTCAAGAGAGACCGACAGGGAAATATCCTTTGTCCGCACGGTCGCCGACGCTGTCAGTGCAAGGAGTGTGTGGGGAAAAATATCTGTAAGCACGGTCGGCAGCGCTTTCGATGCAAGGATTGCGGAGGGAGCAGCATCTGTGAGCACGGCCGTCAGCGCTGTCTGTGCAAGGAGTGCGGAGGCAAGAGCATCTGTGAGCACGGCCGTCGGCGCTCTCGGTGCAAGGAGTGCGGAGGCAAAAGCATCTGTGTGCACGGCCGTCAGCGTCACAGGTGCAAGGAGTGTGGAGGAAAGAGTATTTGTGAGCACGGCAGGAGGCGATGGGAGTGCAAGGACTGCGGGGGGAAAAGTATCTGCGAGCACGGCCGCCAGCGCTCTCACTGCAAGGAGTGCGGGGGTGCAAGCATCTGTGAGCACGGCCGACACCGCTACTACTGCAAGGACTGTGAAGGCAGGGGCAGCTGTGTTCACCGAAATGACCGCCGATGGTGCCCTGAGTGCAAGCCTGTCTCTTCTGCTTCCCATTGATAGATTTGAACCCTTTCCTTCCCTTCCCTTAGCCCAACCCGCTGTTCCGATAGATGGATCAATCAGTCGACTCGTTCTTTCAAGCGCAAATCCTCACCGAGACAGAACGAGAGAGGGGGGAGGGCACTTCACAGGCCCTCTGCTGTTCTAGACGTAATTGGAGTCTAGTCGCATGGGGGGGGGATTCAGTGTCTGTCTTTTCCTCTTCTGAATTCAGATTGTGTGTTTGTGCATGCATGGATTGTTCGAGGGAAGTCTCGCGAGATTCGGCTGATCTCTCGAGAGCTGCATGTCTCGTTGGGCGCATGCGCCTCCTTCCTTTCTTCTCTTCTCTTCTTCTTTGCCTCTCCCCTTCAGTCCATACTTCTGCGACTGTCAATTATTTGTATCGCTTGTGTTTGTTTCAGGGTTTCAGGCAGCAAGTTCGCCTGATGTCTGGTACAACTGCACTCTTCTTCTTCCTCTCCATTCTCCTCACATCCACCCGTGCTTGTTTTTGATCCTTATGGGTCTTCCTCGTTTCCTCTTGGGTGACGACCGGCCGTTCGACAATAGGGAGGTCCCACAGGTCAATGAGAAGAAAAGAGAATGGGAGATGCATGCATGCAGTACGGCTTCTTCTCCCGAATTAAAGCACTTGTTTGTTTCTCCTTTAATTCCATCTGTTTCGACGAACACTGCTCCTCTGCTTCTCCATTCATCTGTGTCTCTCTGTCGTTCGTTCGATCGGCCCAGCTGTCTCTCGCGTGTTGTTAGTTTCCGTCTGTTTTCATGTCTGTATTCTCTCTGTATGCTGGCCGGTCGGTCAGACCTTCTGCCTGCCTGCCTTTCCTCCCTCCGTCCGTCCGTCCGTCCGTGTGTGTGTGTGTGTGTGTGTGTGGAGAGAGGAGGGAGGGAGGGTGAGAGAGAGAGAGAAGGGGGGAGGGGATCTGGGAGAGGGGGGTTGACCGCGTGACTCTGTAGTCGAGCGGCGTTGTTGTGTGTGTTCACCTTTTTTCAAGCGGTTCTTGAAGAGCGATCCAATCAGGGCAGAGCCCGTTTCTTTTTGATATGTCTTGGATTGTTTCAGCAGGCCTTCGTACGTCTGTTTATTTTGTTTGCATTTTGCAATTATCAAGGGAAAGCTCATTCCTGGAATGCTAGTTGGAATGAGTAGTTGGAATGAGTCGGTTGGGGTGAATCCCGGGTGATGTACTAATGAAGTGCATTCCCATTATGTATAAAATTTTCTGAACTGGTTACTAAACATGAAAAACAATTTAAAAACGTTAGAAACGAAAATGTGTTAACACATGTGCTGATTGATCGATTGATAAGTTCCACGCTACTAGTAGGCCTTCCCGCTATGTCCATCTATTGCTAGAGCTAGTATAAAAACTCTTAAACAGTTTTTTAAATTTGCCCCTAAATTTTATATGCATCTCCCTGATACTACAGGACAAATAAAGGATTTATCAGTGCCTACATGCAAGCACTAGCACCATTTTCCGGCTAAAAGCAAACAGCAGAGCACCCGCGTTCCATCCGTGTTCCCCATCACTGAGGCATCAGATCTTAGCATCAGACCCCTCTCCCTACCCTGCAAGGACCTAGGAATTTAGACAGGAATTTAGAGGAATTTAGACAGGAATTTAAACAGGAATCTAAACTTTCTAAAGGAATTTAGAGCTCTAAATTCCTAAATTTTGGAGGTGAATTTCTCATGAACTATGATCAGTTAGAACTTCATATTAACAGTGCTTATAGGCCTATATTATAGCTATAAGCACCGTTAATATAGAGTTCTATAACTGATTATAGTTCACGAGAAATCGACCTCTGATTATAGTTCACGAGAAATCGACCTCTAAAATTTGTCAGATTCCTCTAAATTCCTGTCTTTAATTATATATAAATTCCTTTAGGTTGATAACTAAATTCCTCTAAATTCCTGTCTTTAATTATATATAAATTCCTTTAGATTCATAGCTAAATTCCTGTCTAAATTCCTAGGTCTTTGCAGGGGAGCCGCCTCATACGGCCGGGTGACGGCCCGCTTGGAATCGTTTTGAATTGTATATTAAAAGCACGACATTATTTGAATGAGAGAACAAAGCTTAGCTTCTAGCTTAGCTTCTGTCCGAGATAGTGATTCCATGAGTTATAGTTGGTACTAGAGCAAATACTGCTGGACTGTAAGTACCGGAACGACGAAAACATCTATGAAAACATACGCATTGACGCTCAGGTACACCAGACTCGTGACCAGAGCACTAACGTGCATTAAGCAAATATCCGAGAAGAAATAGATGGACAGTTAAAAAGAGGCCCAGCGGGGGGGCGAAGGGGGGAGGGGGAAAGACAGAACTTGAAACGCAGGGATGAAGGCATGAAAAACAGAACACGGAACGGAGCCACAATGGAAAGCAAGGTGAGAGAGGAAACGCTTCTAGAAGGGTCTTGAAGAGAGGGCCCTGAGGGGAGGGAAAGTAATCAAAAGAAAAAGAAACCACTAACGTGCTTTCTTGCTACTGGGTTCTCATTCGCATCTGCACCAACAGCAAGAGTCTTCTTCTCTACAGCCCCTCCTCTCTTCCTCTCCCCCCTCATCCGCTCTTCTCCCCCTTCCTCTCCGTCTCTCTTTCTGCCTCGATCACAGTTTTGCTGTTCTGAGCCCCTCCCGCTACAGCTGCCCTTTCTTTCGCCTCATGCGTGCAAAGAAGCCCTCTCCTTTGGAACGAACAACACGTTTGCGCTCTCCCCATGATCTTCTTTCTTTACAGCTTTGATCTGTTGACGCGAAAAGGAAAGGAGAAGATTAGGGCTGGCAAAAGAAAAGAGCAGAGACGTGCTTTGGTGGGATCCGCAACAAGCTTTTGCAGTCGCGACGAACATCCAGACATACACGAATATTCATACATACACACATACAAACGTACGTACATACAGAGACACGACATCTCTCTCCTTTTGACTTCGCCTGTCGCAAGCAAGCTCCCAGACACTCTCTCTTCCTCTCCCTCCATCTCTAACACAATTCGTCCCCGCCCCGAACTGTTGCTTCTTCGACCGCACTGCGCTTCAACACCTTCAAGCCGCCACTGCGTGAAGAGAAAGTGGTAGGCTGATACACTCACTCACTCGCTCTTTCTTTCTTTCCTTCTTTCGATCAGGCCATGCATCGCCCAATTTATCCCCCGCCAACATGCACGATTGGTTCCATGGAGGGAGGGAGGATCGATCCTTCACACAAAGGGCCCATAAGGAGACAAGTTAATGCATGGGCATGGTGTGTGTCACAGCACAAGACTTTCTCGGATCCAGAGGCTCTCTCGAAACAGGAACACAAAAACAAAAAGAAACAGACACACACACACACACACACACACACACACAGAGAGAGAGAGAGAGAGAGAGAGAGAGAGGAATGAAGGAAAGACAGAAAGAAAGAAAGAAAGAAAGAAAGAAAGAAGAAAGAGAACAATAGAGGAAGGTAAACAGAAAGAGGACAAAAGACGAACATGCAGACCCAAAGAGTCGTGCGTGCATCACCAGTCACCTTGAGCCTCCCGAGTCTCGACAGACAGCCATCGGACAGAGAATTAAGGAAACGGAAAAGCCAAATGGTTCAATGGGGGAAAGACGAAACGGTTACCAGCTTAATTGCACTCAGGGCAGTATCGCCGATCAATTAATTCGGTGAACACAGATGGATGCCAGTAACGCTCTCTCCCATGCTGACAGATACTTCCCCCTCCACAGTCCTTGCATTTAGAGCGAATGCGACCGTGCTCCCAAATGTGACTTCTCCGCAACAATCCTTGCATGCACAAACACACAACCGGAATTCAGAAGAGCTGTCACAGACATTGAATCCCCCCCCCATGAGACTAGACTCCCATTACGTCTAGAACAGCAGAGGGCTTGTGAAGTGCCCTCCCCCCTCTCTCGTTCTGTCTCGCGGCGAGGATTTGCGCTTGAAAGAACGAGACGACTGATTGATCAATCTATCGAAACAGCGTGTCGGGCTAAGCCAAGGGAAGGAAAGGGCTCAAATCTATCAATGGGAAGCAGAAGAGACAAGCTTGCACTCAGGGCAGCATCGGCGGTCATTTCGGTGAACACAGCTGCCCCCACCTCCACAGGCCTTGCAGTAGTAGTGGTGTCGGCCGTGCTCACAAATGCTTGCACCCCCGCACTCCTTGCACGCTGAGCGGCGTCGGCCGTGCTCACAGATGCTTGCACCCCCGCACTCCTTGCAACGGTAGCGCTGTCGGCCGTGCTCACAAATGCTTTTCCCCCCACACTCCTTACAGTTCGAGCGGATGCGACCGTGCTCACAAATGCTCTTACCTCCGCAATCCTTGCACTGTGAGCGAATGCGACCATGCACACAGATACTCCCCCCTCCGCACTCCTTGCACCGAGAGCGCTGCCGACCATGCTCACAAATGCTCTTTCCTCCGCAGTCCTTGCACCTGTGACGCTGTCGCCCATGCTCACACACAGAGCCCCCCCCGCACTCCCTGCATGTAGAGCGCACGCGTCCGTGCTCACAGAGGATCCGTCCGTGCCTGTCTCTCTTGACCTCTCCAGTGCACCCTCTCTTTTTCCTCTCCCTTCCTTTCTCCATGCCTTCAATACCATGCAAGCAGAGAACCTGCTCATGGCCGTTCCTCTTCACTTCTCCTCCCTCCCCCGCTAGACGACCATTCTCAGACACGACCACTCTCCTTCCAGTGATCGGATCCTCCCTTCCATCACCACTCTGAGAAGAAGAAGCAGCGAAGTTGGAACCGGACACAGTCAGCCGACGCTGCTTTTCTTCCCGCAATACACCCCAATCCCTTCCCTGCAAAGTATACCCACTTCTCCCACCCACGCAGCCCCCCGCTTGATCGCACTCGCCAGCCTCGACCTGAGAGAGGCCACTCTCACTGACAGACCGACGACGCTTCAGGGGAAGCACTGTTTTTTGGGTCCTCTGTCTTTCTTCCTGTGAGCGATCACGCGCGTGATCGTGCGACTTCTGGAGGGTGGAGGGCGAGGGGTTGAGGCGAAGGATCGTGTTGTCACACTGGGCTTCTTCTGCAGGACGGGGACAAAGTGCTACTGAATTCGACTGGTCAGAAAACGCTCCCTCTTCTTTCGCTGGTGCCTTCTGTCTCTCTGACGCATTCAGACTACTTTGCCCCCCTTCTCTTCCTATCCGTCTGTTACGTGTTCTTAACTCGACGGATGTGTAAGGACAACAAACCGACACGCCTGACTTGCCCTGATTCTCATCGGTTGTTTCGGAATCCTAAAACAGTCTGTGCCCTCTCCTCTGAGAAAGACGGACACGCAATCTCGGAGTGGCGTCTAGACAGACCATGGTGCTGCTCTGAGTCACTCTCTCTGTGCGGGTTCTCCGTCTCGGACTGCTCCTTCGTGTGCAGAGGGAGCAGAGCGAGCTGCACACTCTCAGGAACGCCCCATTCCACCGAAATCCCAACCATCTCCATCTTCTCTCTCCCCCTCTGTTCACAGACATGGATTGTGTTATCACCCTTCTCTCTGACTGAAGAGACTTCAGCGGGAGGAAGCCCACCAACGAGGCGAATGATGCGGAAGTCCCCCCCCCTCAGCGGTTCAAGACACACAGGGTTGTCGGGATCTGGGACCTCTGTCCCGTCGCCATCGTTCGGAATCGCAAGCAGTCGAAACTTCAATTCTGACACCCCCACCCCCCCACTCTCTCCCCCCGCCCCCACGCCATTCACGAAATCTCCAGAGACACCCATCGTGGACTCCGAGAGATTCACCTCCACCTCACTCGACACCCACCACGGACGCCCACACGGTGCAGGTGTCAGAGACAACGCATCTCCCAACTCCCAACCACCCAGCTCAGCACACTCTTCTGCCACCACAACGCGTTGATTCTCTCGCACCTCCGGGCACTGCGCAACAAACGCGATCAACCCTTTCATTGGAAGTGCCAAAACAGGTACGTAGACGGCTTCAGTTTCAATCGACGAAGGACAGTCGAAAATGGAACACCGTTGCAGGGCGTCACCCGTCGACCTCCCCGCTTGTAAGATGGTTAGCTGCACAGATTCCCGTGAATATATATGTGAAAGTTACAGGAGCAGTCACGAAGAAACCGACATCTAGACCGGTTGAGATGTTTCTCTGTCTTGTCGTGTCGTTTCCTCTCTACATGAACGCCGAAACCCACAAACACATCATGTCTAGCTCCGTGAAGACATCCCATCCTCAAGTCACAGGAGAAAAGAACATCGATGCGGTGTTGAGAAAATCAAAGGACTCACGTTGACTTCGTTCCTTGCGACCTTGGTGCCGCGGCTATAGGGTTGATCAGCTGGCAATTGACTCTCTCAGTTGCGCGGCTGGTGATTGTTACAAGCAGCTGGGTGAGTTTGTCTCCCAGCAGGAATCAAGAATGAGGGTCACTCGAAAGGAGCTTGGATCGATCGACGAGCTGCAGCTCTCAGTCAACTCAAACTCTATACTCAGCGCTTCTCAGGACGGATCGCTAGTCGCCGGAGACACAAAACTCCATGCACTCATTGCACTGAGCTGCTGATCCTAGCCTAATTAAGCTTGCACACGAAATACTGCAGACAAGATCTTTTTGACTCGTGAAGAAAGGGAATCCTGATTCATCCCACTCCTCTGTATTACGGTACAATGATGAGGAAAGAGGTACAACGGGGAGGATGAGGAATGGTTACGCTCTGAGCCGAGATGAGCCGAGTGCGCGACCGCAATGCCATCGCATCACTCGGAAGATCTCGGAAGTTGAGAACTTCCATGACAATGATGCAGTCGACTCGACTGTCTTCGTCGACTCTTCGATCTTAGTTCAAGAGTCAGTTGTGGTTTGTGAGCCAGATCTAGCTCGCCAAGTGCTGACTGAAGTCTTATCGATTTGCTTGCCACATCTTTCCACTGACAGTTTGCAGAACAGGTTCAGATTGAGTGGCGTCCTGTCAAGTTCCTAGCTTCGTCTCGTCTCTGTCGCGCCCCCTCTGTAGCTGCCCAGCTGGCGATCAAGGAGACCTGCGTTGGGACTTGAAGCTTTGAAGTTGCCGGCAAGGTTGCACTTCAGGTGTACGTGTATGGCAAGAGCCTCAAGCGTTCTTTCGTCTTCCAGTAGGTCGGCGTCTGCTGATACGTTGTTCGATCCTTTAAACAGGAGGAGATCACGCAGAGACTGCTTGAAGAGAAAGTCAGTGAAGATTTGAAGGGGCTTGGCGTGTAGTTGAGTGGCTAAAGACGTCTTCCGATTGTATGTCACGAAAGCTGCCTTTTGTGTCCATTTACTCCGTGAAGTGCTCAAATAGTGTCAAATCAGCTGGAAACAAGCTAGCTCCTCCGTCAGTGAAATTCCAGGGAGAGTTGCGCGCCGGCTTTGTTTCTTGAACGCTGTGTCACACTCTTCTCTCTGCATTGCGGCAAGACCAATGTAATCATGTTGTTTCGTTTGTGAATGTACGCACAGGCAACAGTCGATTGGACTACTTTTCGCTTTCCCTGGACTCACTGTCAGGATGATGGAGGCGGAGACTGGTGGTGGTGTGGTTTTTGCTTGCTCTGGTGTGGAGCCTCGGGAGGGGCAGACGCTGGTGGTTGTTGGGAGCAGCTCTGAGCTTGGGGGGTGGGATGCGAGTTGCAGTGTCACCCTCCATCGAGTGAAGAACCCTGCCTTTCCTGGCGTGTGGATGTCCTTTCCAATGTTTCACAGTGCGTGCTCTCAAGTGCAGTTTCAGTTTGCCCTCGTCGCTTCGTCACTGTCTGGTGGTGTGAGATTGACTGGCGGTGGGTCTGTGATAGACGGTGTTCAGAACTCTTCCGCAGTCACCTCAGCCTTCCGCTTGGCAGCAACCCCTACCGACAGTCGAAGTCAGGACGGTTGTGGGTGCCTGTGGGAGCCTTTGGGGTGTGGGACGCGGGAGGTGGAGGTTGTCAATGGTGGGTTCGTGTTGTTTGGTGGGCGTTGGGGAGAGGGGGAGACACAGACGACTCCGTTGACAGTGAAGGACATGGTGTTAGCGCAGCAGCAGCTGGAAGGGGACACGAGGGAGTCTATCTCTTCGGAGTCCAACCGTGAGAGGGAGAGGGAAGGGGTGGGGGAGGGAAGGGGAGAAGGGGCGAATTTGAGGGCCGCAAGTGGGGGTGAGGAGAGCACTGCAGGGAGTGAGAGAGTCCGGGTTTCTGCTCCCTCTGTTGTCACGTCAGACTCCTCTTCCATTTGTGTGTTGTCAGAGAGAGAGGGTGGGAGGGTAAGAGAGAGTGAGACTGACTTACCCAATCGCGGCATCAGTGTGTCACGGCAGGAGGGTGAGTGTGGGGGGGAAGTGTCCTTGAGAGAGGAGAGGGTTGGTGTTGGTGGGGTCGGAGTTGCTCCTTCCTCTGAAAACGCGGACATTCTGATGGTGTCTGCTGACTCTGCTGAGTGTGACGCTGTGTGTGAGATCTCTGTGTGTGTGAAGGTGCAGAGGCGGAGAGATGAGGTGAATCAGATGGGGGTGAGAAGGGGACATGACTCGGAGGACGCATCTCGTTTGGCACCGTTTGACATTGGGAGGAAAGGGGGTGGGGTGGGGGGGGAAGAGGGGGGGGCTGTGTTGGGAAGCAAGACTGTAGAGAGTGTGAATGGGTTGGTGGGTGTATGTGATTCTGTCTCTGGTCCCGGTCTGCTGGTTGGAGAGCGTCAGCAGATGGTCTCGATAGAGGGGGGTGTCTTTCGGGGGCTGCAGAGAGA
>JAHBMJ010003464.1:2500-11148 GCA_018398765.1 Chromera velia | reverse complement strand
GTGTTGGCTGGTCTGAATAGTGGATCAACAGATTGACTCTGCTAAGTCATACTTTAATGTGAGTCTGCCTACGATCTACGCTTATCGTAATTGAGCCTCTAGTACCGTACGCAGCTTACAGTCTGATAGTACAGAGCTGGTTCGGCAAAGGGACAAATCTTTGCTCATTCTGGTTTTCTTTCTTGATGTCTTTTGAGCAGTTCCAGGCAGAGGTAGGTGCGACTCTGCAACAGGTTCAGCAGGGTCTCACCGCAGTCCAGCAGACCCAGCAGTAGCAAGGGCAGATACTGGCGGAACTACAGCAAAGACAGATGGAGCAAACTGCTGCGGCAGTCCAGCAGCCGATGGATGTACAAGGAGACGGCATGTTGTTTGGAGGCGGACAGGGTGGTCTACCTCCTTAGGCGCCTGAAGTTCGAGAACAAGTTCCCAGGACTACACTGAAGAATCCGGATGTCTTTACGGGAGTGCGGGAGAAAGTGGTACACTGACATGGACGACTGGTTTACGAATGTTCAGACCGCTCCGGCACGTCAACTCGGTCTGGCCAAGTCTTACTTGAGCCCTGAACTCAAGGACTGGTTTGACTTGGTGAAGTTGGAGGACGGCATTGGGTTTTGCGACTGGCCTGCCTTGAAGGACACATTGCTTCGTCGGTACAGAGACAAGCATGTCCGCAGGGCAGCAAAGAAGAAGATCGCAATTCTCAGGTGCACTGGAACTGTCAGCGACTACAACAACAAGTTCGACGTCGAGGCGTTGAAGCTGAAAAAGGCAGGGACGAGTGAGTGGGACCTCCTCGACAGCTACATTGAGGGTTTACCACCTGCCGTCATGTTTCAGACCGACAGACAGGAGCCGCAGACTCTGCAGGAGGCCATGGAGAAGGCCTTGGACAACGAAGCCTGGCTTCAACAGGCATCAGCTCGGGGAGGAAAGTGGGCCAAAGGGGCAGGACCGATTCCAGGGGGGTCTCCACCGATTAACCCAACTGGACCGGCTCCGATGGAACTCTGTGGGGTACGTCGTGGCATGCCGCTTTGCGACCCCAGATTGCCCCAGGCCCTGTGGGAGGAAAGATGGAGACGGGGACTTTGCCTCCGGTGTGGTGATCCCAATCACCAGATGAGGCAGTGCTGGAATGGGTTACGCGGTCCCCCACAGGCACGCGCCATGTACACGTTCCTATTCGCAGGATGGCGGGAACTTCCACAGCGAGCAGCCCGGTTTCCCGAGTTTCGACGAGAAAGCTTTCCTCCTCGCAGATACTATGAGCGGGCTCGATACCCTTCTCCTTATGGGTCGCCCTCTGCATTGGGGGGGAGGGAGGAGACTCGTCAGCCAGGCAGGAGGTTTGGAAGCAATGTTCCTTCGGGGGGACAAGGGCGTGCCTTCAGCGACACTCCATCGTTTGGTCGGCGAACGTCTTCACCGCCCCAGGGGTCACAACTAATGCGTTGGGTGGGACCCAGACGAGTGACGGGAGTGAGAACGATTCCCAGCCGGAGAGAAGATGATCGCGTCGTGGTTCCTCAGGAACCTGAGGTACGTAGAGAAGTTGAGGAAGAAATAAAAAATATTGAGGAAGAAGGTGGGGGGTTGGGGGAGGAAGAAGAAGATGATGGTGATGAAAGTTACAGAGAGGGATTTGTCTATCAAGGCACGATTACTGGCAGTCCAGTCAAAGTGTTTTATGATAATGGAGCTGATGATATTTTTGTTGATAGCAAGTTTGCACATAATCGGCAGCTCCATATTTACAGGTTTTCGACCCCTATGAGATGTCGGATGGCAGTGAAGGAGAATAGGAGACTGGACGCTATGGTCAGTGAGTATGCACCTCAACTGCCTCTGCGCATACAGGGGTATTCAGAAATTGTGGGTGCATTGCTTGCTGACCTGGATAGCTATGACGTGATCCTCGGTCGAAAATGGAGTGACGCACACAACGTCGAGCTCGACCATCCAACTCGGTCTCTTTGGTTCTCTTTCAAACGCCGTAAAGTGATTTTGAAAGGAGGGTACAGGAAAAATGAAAATTGCCCTCCCTTCTTGAATCCTGTGCAGGCTAGACGTTACATCAAGAGAGGAGCGCCGTTTCATATCGTGTACATGGAGACGGTGCGCCCACGACCACCTGCACAGGAGGAGTGCAAAGTGCAGACAACTGAAGTGAGTGAATTGGGGGGGAATGGAAAGGGGAGAATGGATGATAAGGGGATTCATGGGTCTGACTTTCTTTCTTCTGATCATCCTGTCTATTCTTCTTCCGATCTTTCTAAAGTGCGTGCATTTCTCAATCAACCGGATCCAGAGGTGCCTCGTGATGTAAAAGAAATTGTGGCAGATCATGCGTCTCTTTTCCTTGATCTACTCTCTCATCTGCCACCGTCCAGAGGTCCTCATTTGGACTTTAAAATTGAATTTGAACCTGGTCATTCACCTCCTGCGCGTCCACCTTATCGATTGTCAATAGGAGAGACAGATGAGCTGAGGAGACAGCTAGACATATATCTTGAACAAGGATTCATTCGACCGTCTGCTTCTCCTTATGCTGCTCCTGTTCTTTTCGTATAAAAAAAAGACAGATCGATGAAGATGTGTTGCGATTACACAGGCTTGAATCGCATCACAATAAAAGATAAGCATTCACTCCCTCATCCGCAGGAATTAATCGATCGACTCCATGGGGCGCGATTTTTCACAACTCTAGATCTATGTCAGTACTATCACCAAATGAGAGTCAGGGAGGAAGACATCCCTAAAACAGCCTTCACAACGCGATATGGCTCTTTTGAGTGGCTGGTCATTTCTTTTGGTTTGACAAACGTGCCACCTTCTGCGATGAGGCTGATTCAATTTGCTTTTCAATCCTGCCTCGATCGTTTCGTTTCGGTGTTTTTGGATGACATCCTCATTTATTCATGCACTAGAGAAGAGCACAAAAAACATATTCGCACTGTTTTGCATTTGCTCAGTGAGAACAATCTGCATGCCAAGCTTTCAAAGTGCCACTTCATGCAGAGTGAGGTGACCTTTCTAGGCTTAAGAATTTCCAGGACCGGGGTTTGACCAGAGGTCAGCAAAACAGAGGCAGTCAACAAGTGGCCGACCCCGAAGAACAGAAAGGACGTGCTCTCTTTCTTGGGGTTTGCGAATTGGGTGAGGAGATTCGTTCTCCGTTTCAGTGAGAAAGCGGGACCTCTCTATACTTTGTTGAAAGCGAAGCGGGTGTTTGAGTGGGGAGAAAAAGAAGAGAGAAGTTTTCAAGCACTGAAAGAAGCAGTCAAAAATACAGTTGAATTATTCATTTCCGATTCCGCCTGCCCGTTTGAAATTTTTGTGGACACATGCGAATCGACTGAGATCTGGGGTGCTGCTTTGATGTAAGAGGATCCGGAGATTGGTTACTTACGTCCGTGTGCTTTTGCTTCTCATCGTATGAGCCCAGCAGAATTGAAGTACCATATTAGAGAGAAAGAATTTCTAGGGTGTGTTTTTGGAGTGAAGACGTGGAGACCATACGTAAATCATACAACCAAGGTGTGGTCGGATCATGAGTCTCTGAAATATGTGAATGTGTCTGCCGATCGCACCCTGATGTCTCCACGTATGCGCAGGTTCGTCTCAAGGTTTGATGAGCTCGGGATTACACCTCGGTACGTCCCGGGTGCACGAAACAGGGTGGCTGATGCATTAAGCAGGGTGCCTGGGTTGGCCGCACAGACGAAAGAGGTGCAGGAAGAGAGAAAAGACGTCTGTGAGCTTCTTTTGAATGAAGTGTATGTGCAGCCAGATGAAGAGTTCTTGGGGAAGATAAGAAAGGGGTATGAGGAGGAACAGTTCTGGAGGGAAATAAAGGAAGCAGTAGAGCATCCTGAGAAAGGAGTGCCTCTGCGACTACAGCTGAGAGTGCAACCTTTTCATATGGAAGACGGATTGCTTTTCTTCAACAATTGACTGGCAATCCCGACAGAAAGGCTGCAGAAAAATCTGATTTATGAACACCATGATACAGCCGTGGGGGGACATTTGGGGGGAGAGAAAACTTATTTGAAACTGGCTGGCTCTTTCTACTGGCCGCATATGTATGTGTCGGTCCAGCAGTATGTAAAAAAGTGTGACATTTGCCAGAGAGGGAAGAGACCGACAGAGAAGCAGCAAGGCCTCCTGCATCTGCTTCCAATTCCTGAATTTGCATTTCAGTCATTCTCTCTTGATTTTGTATTTAGACTTCCGAGGGTGTTGTATAAGAATGAATGGATGGATAGAATTCTCTCTGTTGTCGATCGTCTGTCTAAAGCTCCTTGCTTCATTGCAGTCTCCTCAGGAATCACGGCAGAGGGGACGGCAGAGGCAGTCTTTGAACGAGTGATCCTCGAGTACGGGATGCCTCAATCGGTGGTGAGTGATCGTGATCTTCGTTTCCTTTCTGCTTTTTGGTAGGAGCTTGCTCGACTGTGGAAAATAAAATTGAACATGAGCATGAGAGGGCATCCACAGTCGGATGGACAAACAGAGAGAAACAATCAAACGATTGAGCAAATGCTGCGCTGTTTTGTGGATGAACACCAGTCAGACTGACCGAAGTGGTTAGCTGTGTGTTAGTTTGCATATCGCGATTCAGTTCATTCAGCTCTCAGCATGTCTCCATTCCGTTTTCTGTACGGCCGCGATCCCATTCGTCTGCCTTCTGTCTCCGTACGAACGAAATTTTTTTGCCCTCCAGCAGCAGAATTCGCAGACGTCAGTCTGAGAGAGGCAGAAAGTATGAGAGCAAAAGAAAGATTGCAAAAGGCAAGAGAGCAGATGGCATAACAGGTAGGTCCATATAGGAGGGAAGTATCTTTCAAGCCCGGAGATTATGTACTTGTCCATAATTCTTACTTCAAAGGAGATACAAAGCCAGGAGAAATAGTGACGAAACTCGAACCGGTGTATTATGGACCCTTTGAGGTAGAAAGAAAGATACACGACAACGCATATAAGCTCATTTTCCCTGCAGGCGTACGGACACATCGGGATTACACCTCAGTACGTCCCGGGTGCACGAAACAGGGTGGCTGATGCATTAAGCAGGGTGCCTGGGTTGGCCGCACAGACGAAAGAGGTGCAGGAAGAGAGAAAAGACGTCTGTGAGCTTCTTTTGAATGAAGTGTATGTGCAGCCAGATGAAGAGTTCTTGGGGAAGATAAGAAAGGGGTATGAGGAGGAACAGTTCTGGAGGGATTCGAAATAAAGGAAGCAGTAGAGCATCCTGAGAAAGGAGTGCCTCTGCGACTACAGCTGAGAGTGCAACCTTTTCATATGGAAGACGGATTGCTTTTCTTCAACAATTGACTGGCAATCCCGACAGAAAGGCTGCAGAAAAATCTGATTTATGAACACCATGATACAGCCGTGGGGGGACATTTGGGGGGAGAGAAAACTTATTTGAAACTGGCTGGCTCTTTCTACTGGCCGCATATGTATGTGTCGGTCCAGCAGTATGTAAAAAAGTGTGACATTTGCCAGAGAGGGAAGAGACCGACAGAGAAGCAGCAAGGCCTCCTGCATCTGCTTCCAATTCCTGAATTTGCATTTCAGTCATTCTCTCTTGATTTTGTATTTAGACTTCCGAGGGTGTTGTATAAGAATGAATGGATGGATAGAATTCTCTCTGTTGTCGATCGTCTGTCTAAAGCTCCTTGCTTCATTGCAGTCTCCTCAGGAATCACGGCAGAGGGGACGGCAGAGGCAGTCTTTGAACGAGTGATCCTCGAGTACGGGATGCCTCAATCGGTGGTGAGTGATCGTGATCTTCGTTTCCTTTCTGCTTTTTGGTAGGAGCTTGCTCGACTGTGGAAAATAAAATTGAACATGAGCATGAGAGGGCATCCACAGTCGGATGGACAAACAGAGAGAAACAATCAAACGATTGAGCAAATGCTGCGCTGTTTTGTGGATGAACACCAGTCAGACTGACCGAAGTGGTTAGCTGTGTGTTAGTTTGCATATCGCGATTCAGTTCATTCAGCTCTCAGCATGTCTCCATTCCGTTTTCTGTACGGCCGCGATCCCATTCGTCTGCCTTCTGTCTCCGTACGAACGAAATTTTTTTGCCCTCCAGCAGCAGAATTCGCAGACGTCAGTCTGAGAGAGGCAGAAAGTATGAGAGCAAAAGAAAGATTGCAAAAGGCAAGAGAGCAGATGGCATAACAGGTAGGTCCATATAGGAGGGAAGTATCTTTCAAGCCCGGAGATTATGTACTTATCCATAATTCTTACTTCAAAAGAGATACAAAGCCAGGAGAAATAGTGACGAAACTCGAACCGGTGTATTATGGACCCTTTGAGGTAGAAAGAAAGATACACGACAACGCATATAAGCTCATTTTCCCTGCAGGCGTACGGACACATCGGGATTACACCTCGGTACGTCCCGGGTGCACGAAACAGGGTGGCTGATGCATTAAGCAGGGTGCCTGGGTTGGCCGCACAGACGAAAGAGGTGCAGGAAGAGAGAAAAGACGTCTGTGAGCTTCTTTTGAATGAAGTGTATGTGCAGCCAGATGAAGAGTTCTTGGGGAAGATAAGAAAGGGGTATGAGGAGGAACAGTTCTGGAGGGATTCGAAATAAAGGAAGCAGTAGAGCATCCTGAGAAAGGAGTGCCTCTGCGACTACAGCTGAGAGTGCAACCTTTTCATATGGAAGACGGATTGCTTTTCTTCAACAATTGACTGGCAATCCCGACAGAAAGGCTGCAGAAAAATCTGATTTATGAACACCATGATACAGCCGTGGGGGGACATTTGGGGGGAGAGAAAACTTATTTGAAACTGGCTGGCTCTTTCTACTGGCCGCATATGTATGTGTCGGTCCAGCAGTATGTAAAAAAGTGTGACATTTGCCAGAGAGGGAAGAGACCGACAGAGAAGCAGCAAGGCCTCCTGCATCTGCTTCCAATTCNCTGCTTCCAATTCCTGAATTTGCATTTCAGTCATTCTCTCTTGATTTTGTATTTAGACTTCCGAGGGTGTTGTATAAGAATGAATGGATGGATAGAATTCTCTCTGTTGTCGATCGTCTGTCTAAAGCTCCTTGCTTCATTGCAGTCTCCTCAGGAATCACGGCAGAGGGGACGGCAGAGGCAGTCTTTGAACGAGTGATCCTCGAGTACGGGATGCCTCAATCGGTGGTGAGTGATCGTGATCTTCGTTTCCTTTCTGCTTTTTGGTAGGAGCTTGCTCGACTGTGGAAAATAAAATTGAACATGAGCATGAGAGGGCATCCACAGTCGGATGGACAAACAGAGAGAAACAATCAAACGATTGAGCAAATGCTGCGCTGTTTTGTGGATGAACACCAGTCAGACTGACCGAAGTGGTTAGCTGTGTGTTAGTTTGCATATCGCGATTCAGTTCATTCAGCTCTCAGCATGTCTCCATTCCGTTTTCTGTACGGCCGCGATCCCATTCGTCTGCCTTCTGTCTCCGTACGAACGAAATTTTTTTGCCCTCCAGCAGCAGAATTCGCAGACGTCAGTCTGAGAGAGGCAGAAAGTATGAGAGCAAAAGAAAGATTGCAAAAGGCAAGAGAGCAGATGGCATAACAGGTAGGTCCATATAGGAGGGAAGTATCTTTCAAGCCCGGAGATTATGTACTTGTCCATAATTCTTACTTCAAAGGAGATACAAAGCTAGGAGAAATAGTGACGAAACTCGAACCGGTGTATTATGGACCCTTTGAGGTAGAAAGAAAGATACACGACAACGCATATAAGCTCATTTTCCCTGCAGGCGTACGGACACACAATATGATCAATGTCTCCTTCTTGAAAAAGTACGAGAGGGAAAAGGTTGATCCGTTGCCTGCCATCTGCCTCCCGACCTCTACAGAGATGGAATATGAAGTTGAAGAAATTCTGGATCACAGGCGGATCGACAGACAGGCGCACTATCTCATCTGGTGGAAGGGGGAGAGTAAGGAGAATGCGTTGTGGGAACCGTCAGTCAGCCTCACGCATGCAAAGGAAGCCCTGCATGCCTTCAAGGAGAAAAGAAGAGAAGCAGTGAAGAAGAAGGCAGGCAAGTGTGGGATGGAGTTGAGAAGACGTGTGGTGCACGTCAGTGCAGTCGAGAAGGCCGTATGGAGCGGGGTGCGAATCTGTCAGTTAGAGACGCAGCTTTCTAGGCTGTGTGCTCTCTGGCTATCTGTTTCTCAGCCTAAAGATGCTGAGAGTGATTCCGAGGACGTCGTGTACATGTGGTAGAAGAGGCACACTGTGGTGTCGGTCGTGGCTTACCGACTTCATTCATGCTTCTATGGTTCGATTTCGATGGTCCAAATGATTGAGCTGAGCGTGGATGTCAGCTTCAGAAGGCGGGCAGGTGTGGGCCTGCCACGAGCGTCGCGCCGCGCTAGGGCTGCCGCTGACCTCGCAACGCCGCGTGCGCCCAGTCTGAATAAAGTGACGTCTGACCTTTGCGTGCGAAAGTTGTTCTGTACCAGTCTCTCGATCGTGGTGTTGGCTGGTCTGAATAGTGGATCAACAGATTGACTCTGCTAGGTCATACTTAAATGTGAGTCTGCCTACGATCTACGCTTATCGTAATTGAGCCTCTAGTACCGTACGCAGCTTACAAGAATAATGATTTCAAGATCATCT
>JAHBMJ010003463.1:77865-90144 GCA_018398765.1 Chromera velia | reverse complement strand
GGGAGGGGGGGGGAGAAGGGTAACGAAGTCTTTGTCGTGCCTACAACGAATCAGGGGGCGGGAATCGCCTCATTTTTAGTTCGTGCGTGTTTCATGCGTATTTCCAACCGTACCCCCCTCCCCCCTCTCCCGTGTGTGCATTCAAAACATAAAGACAGAGAGCGCACAAAGAGCTGACGAAATCCTGCGTCTTTGAGGTTTTTTCGAAAAAACTGTGCATGCATGGTTCCTCTGCTGTACCTTTCTTCCCACACTTGCTTTTGTGTGCCACCTCTCTGGAAAACTGCAGAAAGCAAAAAATCGTGAGAAGAGGTGGCGAAGGATGGCCGAAACATTCGAACGAGAGGTCAGTCAGCAACGGGAGGTTTTGGGAGGCTCTTTTCGATCATTCCTCTCTGTGTCTGTATGCATGCCAGTGCACAAAGTCCAGAAAAGGAAAGGAGACTCACTCGGGAATGAATGGAGGTGAAGTGGAGGGAAGAAAAAAAAGGAAGAATGAATGCATTCAGTCTTTCTTTCAGTATTTCTACTTGATTGCCTGTCCGTCCGTCCGGCTTTTTTTTTTCTTTCTCTTTTCTTCCCTCCGTTCTCCCTTCCGTCCTTTCTCCCTCCCTCTTCTGTTGTCAGGAAACGGCACAAGAAGAAAAAACAGAAAGAGGGGGGGAAATAATCCAGGCTGTCCGTCTGCCCCTCTATCTGGTTGCTCGGCTCTCTCGCTGGCAAGAATTTAGTTTTTCAAAGGAATGAAGGAACAAAGAGAGAGAGAGAGAAAGAGAGAGAGAGAGAGGGAGAGAAAGAAATAAAGCAAGGAAGAGAGAAAGAAGAAAAGAAAGAAACAAACAGAAAAAAAGACAGCAAACAACCAAGAAAGAAAGATACAAACAAATAAAGCCACACACACCACCCACCCACCCACACACACACACACACAGAGGGAGAGAGAGAGAGAGAGAGAAAGAAAGAAAGAAAGAAAGAAAAAACGAACGAAAGACACAAACAAAGCAACCGAGAAACAAAGGAAGAAATGAGGTCTCACCCGTCGAGCTTCTTCAAGCCTCTGTGTCCTCTCTTGCTGCAGGCACTGACAGCTTTTGACATCCCAACCTGTCCCCTACTGGAAATCTTCCTTCAGGTCTGTCGGTCTGTGTGTGTGTGTTTCTTTCTCTCTTTCTTTCTCTCTCTTCCTCTGTCTCTCTCTCTCTTCCTCTGTCTCTCTCTCTCTCTCTCTCTCTCTCTCTCGCTGTGTGTGTGTGTGTGTGTGTGTGTGTGTGTGCCGTTTCTTTTTTTCTTTTCCCTTCGTGCATCAGCGTGTTTGTCTGTTCGAAAAAAACAGTATCAATGGCGTGTCTGTCTGCCACTTAGCTTTCACCAACTCTCTCTCTGTTCTTACCTT
This sequence comes from Chromera velia, assembly GCA_018398765.1. Lineage (NCBI taxonomy): Eukaryota > Chromeraceae > Chromera > Chromera velia. Next base: position 88,751 of record JAHBMJ010003463.1, on the reverse strand, counting down.
TCAATCTGTGTGTTGTATACATTTTGTGTTAATGCATTTCTCTTGTTTGGTCTCTATTCGTGCGGACCATTTTCAGCCCGCCTGAATTTGTGTGTGTGTGTGTGTGTGTGTGTGTGTGTGCGTGCGTGTGTGTGCGTGTGTGTGTGTGTGTGCGTGTATGTATGTGTGTGTGTGTGTGTGTGTGTGTGCGTGCGTGTATGTGTGTGTGTGTGTGTGTGTGTGTGTGTGCGTGCGTGTGTGTGTATGTGTGTGTAAGTGTGTGTCGGCAGACCGGAATGTTGGCGCTCCGCAGCTCTGCCTGCTCTTCCTCCTCTGCGCTTTGCTCGAGAAATGGAGCCGGAGCCTCAGCCTCTGCTTCGGGGGGGCAGGGGCAGAGGGGGGGCAGTGCCACAGCAGCTGCGGCAGATGGTCGGTCGGTCAGAGGAATTTTCGAGAATGGAATTAACACAGAAGCGCGCATGGCTTTCTGTTTGATGGATGAGATGTGCCCATGCACGTTTGTAGATCCTTGTCTCTGCATGAGAGCGGCTGCATGGGTGTACATCAATAGGTCTGTCTGACTTAGCAGCACAGAAAGAAACGAAGATTTTTGCTCTGCAGCAGCAATCTCTGTCATCCTCACCGTCCCTTTCCACAAAAAGGAAGGAATCTTATGTATGTCTGTCTCTGTGTGTCCTATCTGCTTTGTATCTCTCTCTCTCTCTCTGTGTGTGTGTGTGTGTGTGTGTGTGTTTATTTGCCTCCTCCGTCTATCGATCAGGTCCCGGGAGAGATTTGCCGTTCGATGCGTGGTCTCGCCCCGGGCCCCTAACTTCCACCCTCGAAGAGTGTCACGCGGCTATCGCACGACGAGCACAACAAGTTGAAGATGACAAACAAAAAGCGCAACAAAGAGCAGCCCAACAGCTTCAACAAAAGCAAGAGAAACAGCGGATGTGGGCAAGCAGGCAAAGGTCAAGGTGTGTCGGTCTGTCCGTTCCGTGGATAGATAGTAAAGGCAGTCTAAATCGAATATCCATGAAGGTGTGTATGTACGCTTCCATGGATTCAAACGGGCCACTCAATCGAGATGGTCGTGGCAATGCATATCTGAGTGCATACATGCGTGGGCACATGCATGCAAGAAGATGGAGGTGGAGGTTTTCTTCTTCCTCCCATTTCCTTTTTTCAATCGAAACACGAAAATGTAGTGATCCGGTTGGAAGGCAAAAAATGTAGCAGGCTGTGGGAGAGAGTGGGGGAGAGGGAATGCACACAAAGGGAAAAGGGGCAGGGAGGTCCGCTCGGCTGATCGTTTGCAGAGTGGCAGCGCTACACATATGTGTGAAAATGTTTGTACTATGCAAACTGAGAATGACCCTATTTGATTTTTTCTGTCTCCACGATGATGGCAATATGGATGCAGATGTTTGACTTGCGACCCTGCTTGGAGTCCGGTGAGTGGTTCATTTTAGCAGGCAGGCAGTGTGCGGCAGGGAGGCACTTCGGTTTGATCTGTCCTCCTATTTGTTTTCTGCATTCTTTTCTCTGCGTCTTCTTTCTTCTTTCTCAGTTCTTCTTTTGCTTCCTGGTTTGTTTGCACTGCACTTCTCTTCCCCTTTCTCCCTCTCACTTTGTTTGCCCCCCCCTTCCCCTTTTTTTTCTCCCGATCGATCGATCGATACACATGTCGACGGATTGATTGGTGGATGGATGAAAGTAAACCAAAACACCAACAAATCGTGTGGGAGGGACGACTTCGTGAGAGAGTGAGGGAGTGCGTGCGTCAATGCCTGCGTGTAGTACCTGAGTCGAATCCCGGCGCCCCAGCGGATTCACTCAACCCTCGTGTGCCCTCTCTCGGGAGACTTGATGGTCGGTTGCGTCAGGCTAGCTAGATCGGAATCAAGGGAATGAATGGTATTCTGTGAGAACATGCATGTTTATGTATGTGCACTCTCCTCTGTCCACGGACGGACGGACTGTGGTTGCATGGTGTGCGTGGTCCCGTCGAGAGAGAGCGTCTTGGGAGTTGCGTTTTTCAGGTTTCTTTTCTGTCCCGTCGAGAGAGAGCGTCTTGGGAGTTGCGTTTTTCAGCTTTCTTTTCTGTCCCGTCGAGAGAGAGCGTCTTGCAAGGGTGTTGCCTCGATGAGCGCCTTGGGTGTCGCTCTCTGTTTGTTTGTGAATTTCTGTTTGTTGTTTTCGCGCAATCTTTTTATTCCTTGTTGCTGGTTGTCTCAGCTGTCTTTTGTTTCATATTGGAAATTTAGTGGTGCATTTTTGAGCGCATGACGAAACGTGGACGTCGGATGCCTCCGTGCCCCCTTTTTCTAAACCCATGCATATCCGCTTCTAACTCCTCTTTGCTCCGTGCTCTCTACCTTTTCCTGTTCTATTTCGCCCCATTTCTCTTTTTCTTTCTTTCTTCCTTCCTTTCTTCCTGCACCTCTTTCTTCCTTTTCTTTTTTTTCGTTTTTCTTGCCTTTCTCTGTTTCTTTTCCTTTCTGCCATTTTTTCTCTTCTTTCATTCCTTTGTTTGCTTCAGCCTCTGTTGCGTTCGCCTCCTCTGTTTCGATTTAATCCTTGCATGTGAGTGATGCTTTTCCTTTCCTGTATCGATGGGTCGGATGGGTTCGTGCATGCATGCATCGATGCAGGATACGCTGAACCCTCCCATGGCGTCTCCTAGTGGCTCTGTCTTCTCTCTGGAGGTGCGACCTTCCTGTATTCTGTTTCTTTTATGTTTGGTTTTCTTTTGTTTGGTGTCCTTCGTTTCTTCTTTTCGTGACCTCTGTCTGACGAATGCAGGACTCCTGGAGGTGTCCAGGAAGGGAAGAAGAGGGTGTCGTTTTGTTTCGCTTTTGCTTCTTTCTTTCTCCGCTCCTTTCATTTCGATTATCGAGTCTACTTCTGAATGAAGAAATGCACTTCTCCTTTTCTTTTGGGTGGGGAACCAGGCGTCTCAAAAAGAATCGATCGATGTATTTTGATTGCATGCATGGGCTCTCGCGTCCTGCCATCTGCGTGAAGGGTGCCTGCATTCTTTTGTTGTCTTCCTTAATTGCCTTCTTTTCCTATAGAGGTCTCTTTCCTCCCTATTTCTTTCTCTCTCTCTCTCTCTCTTTCTCTCTCTCTCTCACTCACTATCTCTCTCTCTCTCTCTCTCTCTCTCTGTGTGTGTGTGTGTGTGTGTGTGTCGAGCTTGGACGCTTGCAGGCCATCAAACAAATTGTGGAGACGGCAAAGGACGAAATGTTCACGGTAGGCAAGCCGAGCAGATGGAGTGAGTGGAGTGTCTTCTTGGATGCATCTCAATTCTTGTTCTTTTGACCTGGCTTGATTCGATTCGACGATGGGGGCTGGGGAAAAAAATGGACTTGACACTTGGGCCCGTCAGCTGCGCGGTCCTGTGTGTGTGTGTGTGTGTGTGTGTGTGTGTGCGTGCGTACGTCCGTACATAAGTGCATTGTCCATTTGTAGTTCTCGAGGTGATTAGTCTGTTCCATACTGGCAGAGTTTGGCGCATTCGCAAGACGAAGCCAGAGCAGCGATCCGAACACTGTGCTGGCTTCAAGCTTTTGCGCAGGACATGGAACACAGCCGAAACAGAAACGGTGCTCACCCTTTGGAACCTCTCACAGAAAGTGTCTGGGGGCACAGGGTGTTTGTTGAGAACAGATGGGACTGGTCTCTAGTAATCAGATTCATCGAAATCAGGTGTGCGTACTTCCTGCACATTTTCTTGTCTTGTCTTTTCTTGTCTGTCTGGTACCTGCAGGACCCCGTCAGCGGAGAGAAGCTGACCTTGAAGGAGTTTCAGCGGGTTTTTGTGACTTAGTTGAGAAGAGGCAACGTAACCTGAGAGGGGAAAGTGGAGGAAAGCGGGCGAGCTCATCAATCATACAAAAGAGAACATGAACCCATGAAAGCGTGCGAAAAAGATCGTATGGGGGTTTTTCTAGGGTTTTCTCCTTTGCCCCCTTCCAGCTTGGTAGTATTGGAATTGACTGACGTTGTTGGTTTGCGTTGTCCCACTTCAAGGGCCGCTTGTATCATGAAGAAAAGTTGGAGGGCATAGAGAAGAGACTTAATTAAGTCACAGTGTTTACAAACAGTTTCAGGGTATTGTAAAACCTGCTGTAGATGCGTAGATTTGTAAGGGCTCAGGGTGCGTTGGCCCGCCGCCCGACCCGCCGCCCGACCCGCCGCGGCCGCATCTCGGGCCGCATCTGAGTGAGATATGCGGCGTTAGCGCACTTCATACAAAGAATTCATTCAGAATAACATCGATGCATATTCGTAAACGGACAAACCTGAATGTGAGAGGGAGAAGTCTTTTCTAGAGTCTTTTCCTCTCTGTCATTCCCTAGCTACTACAAAAATGTATAGAATTTAATGTACCAGTAACAATTAAAGTACAGTATACAATTAAATTTTCTAGTAAAATTGCAGTATAACCCAACTAGTGATTATATATATAGTCTTATGATTAGTGTTAGAGGTCTGCTAGTTTATAATTCATTATGCTAGAAGGCGATTTGAGAGTAAAAACTTTTCTTTATCTTTCAGGATGGTCAAGACTTATACAAAACGAAGAAAAGAAAATAAGACAGCTAGTAAGACAGTTTATTGTGTGCCAGTAGCAGCACACTCAGTCGCTGTTCCTCTCAACAGTTAGTGACCATGTTTGATTAGATTATATTTGATTTGATTTGATTTGATTTGATTTGAGCTTCAACCTCGAGGTAAGATTTGAGGTTCACCTCTTAGGGTTCCTTACTGAGTCACTGACTTACTGTCACTCTGATCATTTTTCTCATGACAATAGTTATCAGAACATTTCTGATGTGTGTTTCAAAAATTTAAAAAAATATACATAAAATTATAACTTATCAGTTCCGTAAAAAAAATATGCCTGTGTGGCAGTGTATATACACCAGTCACTGAGATTCACTCTAGTACTAATAGAGATTAAGAACGTAAAACGTTCAGCTGATCGGTTTACCTCTGCATGAAGTAAAAGGGGGTGAAACGTCAATTTCAGTGCAGCTCAAAACATTTTTTTTTTGAGAGTAAACCATCAGGATTTAGGTTTTTTCATTTGAATCAGCATGCGTGACGGATCGGTACTTATAAAAGTTTTTTCGGAACCTTCATATTTGAGGTTGAAAGTCATATTGATCAAATATTTGATCGTATTTGATAGGTCTTTAAACACTAGGTCCTCTCTGACTGGATATTTGATTTGAGCTTAAGCCCTACCTCAAATCAAATTAAATCAAATCAAACATAGTCACTATCAACAGTTCAAAAAAACAATGAGATGGAAACGGTTGTAAGAAAAAGTGAAAGACTCCAATAAAAATTAAGAAAACGATGGGCTTACAGGCCCCTGAAACAAAACGAGGCGAAGCTATTATAATGTATTCCACTTCATGCTGATAGCTCCTCAACGGAGGGCTGTCGCCAGAACATAGAGGGAGAAACAAGGCAGTGGCTAGCGAATCTAGTAGCGATGGAGAGCTAGAGAGGAGAAGGGAGGTGAATGAAGTCATAGAAAGGAAAAAAGGCCCGGCCAAAAGCGCTAGTTGCAGTGTAGTCTCCCATTCTACATACTACACAGTGTATAGCAGGAACCTACAGCTATATCTAGAGCTACATACTGTCCTGAGTCTGTTATTAAAATTAAACTGCCTCGTGTGTTGCCATCAAACCTAGGCTCTGCACTCTAAGAAAAAAGAAAAACAAAAAATAAACGGTACAGATATTTTTTTTATTTTTTTATATATCGGCACAACAACTGTTGTTTTTTAAGTAACATTGCGTAACACTCTTTGCAAACACCCCACAACATCTAAACAATACTTGAATAACTGTTATTCTTTATGTAACACTCTTTAATACTCTTTGCAACATGCGGATAACAATGTCACAACATCTTTGCAACACTTTAACGTGCAACACTTGAACAACAGTTGTTTGCCAGGATCTATTAAAAAAAAATCTATACAAAAAAAAATGACTCCAATATTTTTTATATGTCTTTTTACAGTGCGGAGCCTAGCGTCAAATATAAGATGCCTAGAAATAGGCCAATGACGACTGTTTAGTACTAGGCTTAGTAGTAGTAGTAGTAGTAGTGAATTGAATGAATTAAGGCGGATTTGAGGCGGTTAAAGCCGGTGAGCCACCACTTAGGCTCTGGCCAACTACGGGGCATGGTATGCAATGTTGGTTTATTGACCTAGCGCATTGAGTAGTATGACCGATTAATAATAATAATAATGATGACCTTAGTTACGCCGATGACCTTGTCCTCATTGCTGAGAGCGTGCATGACCTGCAGGTCAGCTTGAATGAATTAAATTCTTTCTGTGAAGAGAAAAGGCTCACTGTTAATTTGAAAAAGACGAAAATCATGTGTCTGTCCGACTCTTACTCTGCAATTGAAGGCAGGCTTATGTTTAGAGGAAAAGAAGTCGAGAGAGTGGGGTCGTATAAGTATCTGAATATTCTTTTATTCGAAGGTGGAGACTTAAGGGAGGTAATAGAAGAGAGGCTTAGCATAACGAGTAGACGGATGGGTCATACAAAGAGCGTAGCACTCTCTTTAGGTCGCCTGCCCCCCGCAGTAAAAATTTTATATTTATACACTTTCTGGTTGCCTGTTGCTCTATACATGTTTGACTGTCTGCTTGTCCGCAAGTCAGACATGGATGCATTAGATGCCCTTCAATTGTGCTTTGTCCATTGGGCTTTGAATCTGTCTGTCTCCTCTTTCCGTATACCTACTCTGTGTACTGTCGGTCTACTTCCTGCACGTGTGCACGTATCGATGAGACTTGCTGGGTATTTGACTAACTTAAAACATGTTGACCTCAAGATGCCCACAGATGCCTGGTCGGCTTTAATGAATGCTGATTGTCCTTCTTATATGATACACACACAAAAATTGATTGGGTCGACCGGATTGGAAGAATTTATGACTGTCAATCTAACCATCAGGAGAAAGAAGAAAGCCACCAAAGTTGGCCATCTCCTTCTCTTAAGAGCAGTGATCAACCGGGAAGTTGATGAATGGATTGATACTTATTTAGAAAGAGCTGCTTCACGGGGGGCGGTTTTGCAGTTTGGCAGAGGCGTCAGACCGAATGTGTTCCAAATGTTTTATCCTACTGCCCAACGTTCGTCTCTCCTCTTCCTTTCCTCTACTTTTCCTTCATCCCCTTCGTCCCCCCGTTTCGTTTCCCTCCCTCGCGCTGCGATCTGGTCCTCAGGCCCTTTTTCAGCCTTGCTGTATATGTTGCTTGGTGGTCGCCCCTATATACCGTACAGAGGGCTGACGATCTGTTGCACCGACTGACTGAATGCATAGAAACAAGAGCAGATCAAGAGGCTCTAAATGCAATTGTAACCGAAATTGAAGCCAAATTAGACAGAGCCCAAGAAAGAGAGAGAAAATGGTTGCTATCGAAAGACTCCACCCCTCTAAAACACGCTATGCCAAGCGAATTGTTGGCATAAATGAAGGTCACCCTGGCACTCAGACACTCACCCATACCGGCCCTGCGACTCTTGCAAAACATCTGTCTGCGCCCTCCATTGTAAGGCCTGCGATTCGATGCATGTGATGGTTACTTACCCCTCTTCCCGTCTCACCTTTTGAATATTTTTTTTTTATCTCCCAAGTACATCTCCCGTCCCCCGTCTCCACTGGTCTTCCTGTCTGCCTCTACTGCCTGAGAGTCTCCGTTGCAGTCGTCGCACTCCTCCCACAGAAGGGAAATGACATCAGCGATTGAGAAAGCATCTTCTAGATGCAGGGTGTTTAGAGTTGTGAGAATGAAGCCCCCTCCCGTTGTATGATGCAGGTCTGGCAAAGGGGCAATAAAGCATTGTCCTAGATTCATGCATTACATGATGGCCTATAGACCGATTAATAATAATGATGGTGATGATGATGATGATCATGTATTCTATTTCAAAGTTATCTCTTGTTTATGCCGAACTGAATCCTTCCCACACGAACTGTCCCGAAAAGTTGAATGGCTTGGTTTTCCAGACAAGCTGTATGGACGGAACAGTAGGAAAAAAAATTTCTTTTCATTCATTCGCATAAAAAAGAATACAGTTGGACATGCAGTCACAATCATGGAATTCTTCGTCTGAGAGAAGAAAAAAAAGAAGAAGGAGCAGAATGGAATCATAATTCTTATAGAATCATCCCGGAAAACCCAGGCCCAGCTGAGCTCAACAATGTTGAAAAAATGCAACCTGGGCAGCCAACCCACCAAGTCGTACTTGCTCCATTCATAAGGGCTCCGAGTCCTGAAACCCAAAAACGGTTTTTGCTCGTCGAAACCCTGCCACTCTCTCTGTTTTCAGGGCCCTGCATACCTCCACACAGAAGAGAGGAAGAGAGAGAGAGAAAGAGAGAGAGAGAGAAAGAGAGAGATGTGTCGGGTGCAGGATCGTGGAAGGATTCTAGCTAAGATAACTCCATGCAAGCAGGGAGAGAGGGGGAGCGAGACAGGGAAGGCCCTGAGAGGCCTTTGCCGTCTCGCACCATCTGAATGCAATGCAGTGCTTATCCTTTAATCAGAAGAGACACTGGATAGCTGGCAGATCCCCCCCTAGCTCGCTTCACAGCAGTGCTTAGGCCGGCTTGAGCCTCTGCTGGAAATGGCAAAAGCAACCCAAGAACGGATAAAAGAGAGAAAAAAATACGCATGGTAAAGGCAGCAAAGCAGACGTAGGCAAGCTAGATCCGCAATGATTCCGCATTGCGGCAAAGAAGAAGAGCAATTTGACTCTCCTCAATGAACAAAAATGCATACCGCTAGCTACACAAAAAGTGTATACCGCTAGCAGATACACAACGAAATCACCGCCTGAAGAAAGTCCAATGCAACTACATCGCCCACTGATTGTCGGGATCGGGAGGGGCGCCGAAAAAATCTGCAAACAACAAGAACCGCAGAGCAGTCAAGTCGAGGAAAACAATTGGTGACCACACACAGGCGCGCGGGCACACCTCAGAAAGACACAGACATACGCATACGCATATATAAAAACAGGCGAATAAGAACGCATGCACGTAACTGGTTGAATACACTATGTGGTTCTATGCGCTTGAGAAGAAAAAACGGACTGAAACGAGTGAAAGAGAGATGCACATGCCCAAGAAACCCAAGAAAGAGAAAGGGAGAAATGCGGAGAAAAGAAGCACAAAAGTGTACAGCCACGGAGAGAAACGGAGGGACTTCAAGAGGAGGTGCAAACAAAGACATGCTGAAGAAGCATTCATGAACTTATCCGGTCACTGTCAGCCTTTTTGTCGTAATATTATTAATTAAACTTTCCGGAGGTCCAAACTGGTACGTAGAAACAAAAAAGAGAAGCGAAGGCCGGGAATCATGAGTATCTGTACTTCTCGCTCGTGATGTACTCCAAAAAGAAACAAGATCGATGGAAGGCTGGATCGGACTGCTCACACTTGCAAACAGATGATCAGATCAGCTCTAGGATCAGCTGCAGCGCTCTTTCTTGCTCACCCTCCTCACCAACCTCTTTTCTCTGAGAGATATCTGCTGTGAGCAGGGATCCGCTCACAGTGCTCCCGTGGAGAGCCTCCACAGCCGTCTCTGCTGCCCTCTGCGACAGGAAATGCAACCACCCAAACTGCTTGGAGGAGCCGTTTGGGTGGCGTGCCAGTTTGGCCTTCGTGGCCTGACTGGCCAAGGCGAGCACCTCCGGCTCTCCGAAGTCTGCGGACAGAAAAAGAAGAAAAGAGATTACCTATGCATGCATGGGTGCAGGGAGACGAACTCCTGGACTACCAAGAGTGCCATACAGATAGACAGATAGATCCACTTCTTGGTCAGACTCTCTTGTTTTGTCTTCTCTCTTACTTCTAGCTTGGGTGTCCACTCTAAAATCCCAACAAAAACGTGTACGGGGTCAGAGAGCGGAAGACAAAAAAAAGCAGGACGGAGGGAGGAAAAAAGGAGGGAAGAAAGGAAGAGAGCACACCAAAAGACAGCTACCCATACCGACAGACAGCACGGTGCTTCTGCTTTTCCTTCCTCGCATCTCTGAAGACAAAAACGAAACCTCTCATGCACAGACAATTGCTGATCTATATCCGTGTGTTTGAAACAAACGAACAACACTCAATGATTGACCAACTCACCGTCGAAAATCGTCTCTCTCCCCGACTCGGAGGCGTCAGTGCTGGGGATCTCCGGGGTGCGGCACTGCGCAGCTCTCCCTTCAGTTTGCCTGCACGCACAGTAGTAGCCATTGCCGTTCCTACAGGACACGTCAGACATGTGTTGGAGCTCACGTACTCATTTGGACTGCAAGGTTTCGCTGCACATCACTCATATGTATGCACGACTAAGACCCAGAGCAGAAAGAATCATGAAAACCTAGTCAGTCAGGGTCCCTGCGAACAGAGGGCCGAGTTTCGCGATTTTTGACCAGAAGCAAAAGGGTGCGCCTCGATACAAAGTGAAAGAGGATCATGGCCGAAGGGATAGGTGGAACTCGGCCGCACGGGAGAGGTTTTGTACTCTGAAGTGCACTGAAATGATCACCTGTACTTTTCTTTCTTTCGCACATGTGATCGAAAACCAGACAGAAGAGAGAGAGAGAGAGAGAGAGAAAGAAAGAAAGAAAGGAAGGAAGAAAGGAAGAAAGGAAGGAAGGAAGAAAGAAAGAAAGAAAGAAAGAAAAAAAGAAAGAAAGAAAGAAAGAAAGAAAGAAAGAAAGAAAAAATACAGACAGACAGACACACGCATACATAGACAGACAGACAGACAGACTATATCGTCTTTTCTTCACTTCACTTTTTCCGAATCCTTCCTTTCTTTCGGACAGACAGACAGACAGACAGACAGACAGAC
>JAHBMJ010003463.1:22500-77786 GCA_018398765.1 Chromera velia | reverse complement strand
GACAGACAGACTATATGTTTCTTCTTCTCCCTTCTTTTCTTCATGAACACAACAGACAAAAAGAAAGAAAGAACAAAGACAAAAGAACAGCACCAACAATCAAACAGCGTGCGCAGGGGGCCCGAAAGGTGAGAGTTAAGTACCCTTTGCCTCTCCACCTCCCGACAGACTTTCACGTGATCACTGGTTTCACACGCTACTCCTCTGCTGCTTCCACTCAAGACAAGAAAGAGAGACAGACAGACAGACAGACAGACAGACAGACAGACAGACAGAAAGCAGGAGAGAAAGAAAGAGGAAAGGACAAAAAACAACAGCAAAGGAAGAGAGAAGGGCAAAGCGGGAAAAAGAGCCTCTCTTGGGCCCATAGATCGAGCTTCTTTCCAAAACAAAATCACCCACCGTCACAACTCGTGTCAGCTCCTGTCGGGTCATCACCCGCGGCGTTCGTTGTCCAAGCAGGACACGCCACACAGGCATTCCCGCTGACGTGTTCGTCTACTGCGCAGAGCGTTGCTGCAAAAATGACCCAGAGCAGAAAGAATAGTCAGGCAGGGTCCCTACGAACAGAGGGCCGAGTTTCGGCATTTTTGACCAGAAGCAAAAGGCTTCGCCTCGATACAAAGTGAAAGAGAATGGCCGAAGGGATAGGTGGAACTCGGCCGCATGGGAAAGATTTTGTATTCTGTTTGTCCCTAGTTTGTCCGTGACAGCATTGCCAAGAAGAGGGGTGGAAAGAAAGATGCAGTCTGTCGTGCAGAAGAGAGCTAGGGTGTGCTTATTGGAACTCACCGAATCTCTGCAGATGGGGAGGAAGGAAGAACCTGTCCTCCCTTCGGATTTTCAATTTCCAATGAAAAGGGTAGCTGCAGACAGATGGAATGATACGTGCATGCACGCATGAGAGGGTTGTGTGAAAGGCTATGAGAGTTTTATGGATCTGAATCTGAAAGAGAAATCAAGATTACGAAACATTTATATCTAGCAGCTCACCGGGCAGTGACCGCTTCCTGATGGTATATCTCCAGTACTCGGAGGACTGCAAAGAAGCCACATGTTGGGGATCAGAAGCCATGCAGAGACACATGCAGTCCGTCTCTGGAGGGCCGTGTCCACGAGGAACGAAGAAACCTCGATCGCTCCTTTGAGCTTTCGGAGTCCAGCGTAGCTGGCATGCCCCTTGGCCCAAAGCAGAAGAAGCTCCAGGCAATCTTCAGAGGAAGAGACCTGCTGCCTCTGTGGAGGCTCGTTAGAAGTGGATTTCAAATTCGAAGAAGACGGAGGATTCATCAGAGACTTCGAAGATACGTACAACGACAGTTGTCAAAGACAAGAACGTTACGCGAACAGAAGACAGGCCTTCCCGTTAACCGCAGTAAAGACCTCAGGGAATGCGAATATGCACATTGCCACCTGATAACCAAAACTGCCCCTCGCTGCAAGTTGAAAAGAGCTAGATCTGATCGGCAAATCTCCTTGAAGATTCCTTGAATTCATGCATGCAACGCGTGCGTCCAGCCCATGCATGCATGCATGCATCCAACGCGCGTCGAGTTGTGACTTAAACTTTCCGCGGTGCACCTGAAATCGCGCGCGCGCCGCGCGCAAGTGCATGGCGAAGCGAGCGCCGGCCCAACGTTGGGCCGTCGTTGGCTCACATGCAGGCTATGATGATGCAGCTATATATAGTGCACGCATGACCGCGCTAATAGCATCTTACAGCTCGAACCCTGCTCAGAGAAAGTCTCCATGTAGTCATTTTCGAACGAGTTCGGCCAACTGGAAACCTCGAGTGAGGAAGAGGTAAAGGTACTTTCGTGTTTCTTCAAGTCTGGATTTCAGTCAACTGTTGTTTGAGCATCAATCCAAACCGATACGCAAAGAGCCCGCCAGTTTCGGTCCGTATCCCCGTCCGCCTTTGGAGCTGCCACGATGTCTTCCTTTGACCACCTCGCAAACAAGTGGTACAAGTATGAAATGTACGCACCCGAGTACCATCAGTTGAGGCTGTTGGAGAACAAATGGAAGTCCTCAGGCTGGCAGATCTGGCCTGCCGCGTTCTTCACTGCAAAGTATTTGGAGATGAAAAGCGATGCTGCAACGCTCGAGATGAGGGGAAAGAAGGTGCTGGAGCTTGGAGCGGGATGCGGACTTGTGTCACTCGTCGCTGCAAATCTTGGAGCTAAGGTGACGGCAACAGACTCTGGTCGGTATAACGGTATACACAGGTATGAATTTGGGCGGATGATTCTCGGCAATATCTTCAGTCTGGTCGCTCCCTCATCGCGCACATCTATATACGGACATGGATATTTGTACTCTGGGGCAGACAGTGGTAGAGATTCCGGTTGTGCTTGTCCTGTTGGCTGGTTGCAAGGGCCTCCTCGTCTGTCTCCTGTTCACTAAGCAACGCTTGTCAATCCACATGGAGTACGCCTTGCAATGAGTTGGCGCATACATTGCACGAAGATCCAACGGACCGACCATCTGGGAGATGCATGCGGTAATGTCAGGCCGCACCCCTGAATCTTCCCCCCCCCCTCCCTCGTTCATTCCCCTGTTTTCGTCCTTCCTTCCTTCCTTCCTTCCTTCGTTCCTTCGTCCCCCTTTTTTGTCCTTTCTCGTTTTCTTTCTCTCTTTCTCTTTTGCCTGAACACACCCGCGCAGGGCGCGCGCGGTGGCTGTCTGCATGTGTGTGTGCACATAGAAATAGGGGACGTGGAGGCGTCTGTGTGTGTCCGTGCAGGTGACGTGCTTCCGATTCTTCAGATGAACTGTGAGACATCCTCTTTTGCGTCCGTGAGTCGGCCCTCAACCAAACAGGCCCAGGCATCCTCAGCTTCAGTCGAAGGAGGCTCATCACAACTGGTGAAGCTGGGGGTGGATGCGAAGGAGATTGAGTGGGGCATCGACATCCGCTCAGAGTACCCAAGGGGAACATACGTGAGCTTTTTTTTTTCTTCTTTTTTTTTTTTCCTTCGACCAAGGGGAACATACGTGAGCTTTTGACTTTCTGTGTTTGAATGTGTCTTCCTGGAGACTCGGCAACACTGTGGAGCTTCTTTTTCAATCTCCCTTCGTTTGCCTTGCCTTACCTACCCTAGAAGGAACACAGACATTGATTTCGTTCGCCTTTTTTCTTTTCCCGGTCGGAGTACTGGACAACGGTCGGGTCTTTTGGACGAGGGAGGCCATGCAGATCATTGATTGGGGTGGAGATGGATATGAAAGGTTACTGCGAAAGACAGAAGAACGATTTATGTATACCCCTTCCTTCCTTTCTTATCTCTTTCCTTCCTTATCTCTTTCCTTCCTTCCTTCCTTTCTTTCTTTCTTTCTTTCTTTCTTTCTTTTGTCCTTTGTTCCTTTTTACAGGACCTGATTCTGGGCAGCGACCTCTTCTGTGAAGGCGAGACGCACATTCCTCTTTTCCTCACTCTCCTCCAGGTATGTTCATTAAACTTGAGGAACGGGAGACGTCCTGCGTGTGTGTGTACATAGGGGCGCGGTAGTTTCCTTCCGGAAGATTTCGCATGGGATAGCATGTTATCTCAAATTCCCCTGGCAAATAGCATGCAGTGTTCTCTCGGTCCTTCCATTCATCGGTCTTTGACTTCCTGTCTGCTTCGTTCCTTCCTTTCTTGTCACCTCTTCCGTCCCCCAACATTACTGATATGTGATCCTATTTGTCTGCTTGTTGGGAGGGAATTCATGCTTGCATCTTCTTCATGTACGCATTCATGTGCATGCATGTATGCATGAATGAATGTGTCCCGTATGAATGAATGAATGTACGGCATGTGAATGAATATATTAATGTACCTCTCTCTTGTGTCGATTTGTTCCTTCCGATTCGATTTGTGCCTCCATCCATGCATGCACTCTCTCTTGTGTCGATTTGTTCCTTCCGATTCGATCTGTGCCTCCCTCGATCGATCATCCATCCATGCAGCTGTTCGGCCCCACGACGGTCGGGCTGATCTCTCATGTCTGGAGACGCCCTGACAGAGAACGCCATTTCCTCGACCGTCTCTCCAAATATTTCTCCATCCATCAGGTCGGTCTCTCTCCCATGCACCCTCTCTTTTTGCGCGCGCGCGCGCACACACACACACACACACACAGAGAGAGAGAGAGAGAGAGGCTGGTTCATGACTCTTCGTTGCATTTGCGGCCCATCCTTTCTCTCTTTGTAGCGTCTTGCCTCTCTCTTGCCCCTTGGCGAAAAACTCCTCTACATCTCTGCACACGACATACGTGTGCACTCCGACCGACAAGACACGAGAGAGTCTTCTTGCCCGAACGCAACGAGATCTCGCTTCATGGGGAAAAAATTCTGAGTGCCTCTTTGCCGGCCTGCCTGGTGTGTTTGTTTCTCTGTCCATTGTCTGTTCCGTTCCTAGCTGCCATCGCTTCAAGACCAGCAAACGAGGACACTTTACACTCAATCAAATCTGTTTTGTTCCTTTCTTTCCTCATTGGCCTTACATGCATAGCCGCCCACCTCCTGCCTGCCTGAGAGCGTTGGATGGATCGATCAGGTAGCCGGAGAGGAAGACATCAAAGACTTCGCAAAGCAGCAGCTCAGCTCGCGAGGCGTGACGAAGGGCGCGGGACTCCTGAGAAGGGGGTCCAGCATCGACGTGGACACTCTGACGGCAGCTGAGGGGGACAGGGAGGGAGACGGAGAGCCGCTGGTTGTCTTGGAGGTCGGTCTGCCCTTTTCGGCTCTCTTTGTAGCCCCGTGTGTGGGGGAGGTGGTGTTGGTGCCTGTGTGTGTTTCTCTCTACGAGTGCACTTCCCTCAGTGTAAAGGCATGCATACATAGAGGGGTGTGCCTCCCGATCTTTTCTTGCTTGCGGGTAGCGTGAGTGCACGTGGGTGGCGGGTCTGCCTGCGCGTGTGAATTCGTAGGGGGGATGGTGTCTGCTTCTATTAATGTTTTTGCCGGTCTCTCTGCATCTCTTATCTCTCTCGCTCTCTAAGGGTGTCCGTGATATCTCGTTTTCTGTTCGTGTCAGAAACGAGGACAGAAAAAGAGGGGGTGCAAATCCGTGCTCCTCAGTCTCCCCTTCCGCTATCCGCACCTTGCTCTATGTGTGTGAAGGTGAAGGTAGGTGTGTGTCTGTGTGTGTGAGAGAGAGAGAGAGAGAGAGAGGTGTAGGTGTGTTCATGCGCTTGAGAGTGAGTGAGTGGGTGAGTGAGTGCTTGTGTGAGTGAGTAAGTAGTGAGTGAGTGGGGCGAACGAGCAAAACTGCGTATTTGAATTGTTCTCCTTTTCAGATTCGTCTGAAGCGCGACTGGGCTGCGAATATCCCGCGTCTGGAGGCCGAGACCGCGCGTCTCCTTGCGGAGGCGGGGATGGTCGTCGAAAGAGGAGCTCGAGGTGGCATTGTCAGTAAGGCCGACCAAGCAGGGCTGAAGGCTGCTCTGGCTGCGTTGCGGTCGAAGTCGACGAAGGAGTCCCTTCTGTCGTCCTCATTCGAGGAAGAGGAGGAGAAGAGGGAGACGCCAAATGAGCAGGCGGGCGCGGTTGCGTCACACTGAGAGAAGGGGATTGGGGGGGGGGAAAGCGAAGGGTGGTGGTGAGCTCCTTTTCGGTTTCATGTGCACATAGAGGTAGAGAAGGTCTTCTTTTGCGGAATCCAAAAAACCATGACATACGTTTGACTCACTCACTCACTGACTTAAGAATCGAGTCAAGGCATGGGCGGGTAAAGCAAAGGAGGCTGGATGGATGTGTGCGTTTCTCTCTGACCGTGTGTGTGGGAACAAATGGCAGGGAGAGAGGAGAGAAGACAAGAAAACAATGAAAGCACTCACGGGAGCCAGCATGAGAGACGGAGAGCGATGGTGGGCGGGAAGCGGTGTATATACGATCACGATTGCTGTCCGTCTGTGAAACGGAACATAGGTGGGCAGCACCGTTTCTACATGGTGCAGAGAAATCACACTTCCTCTTCTACAAGTAAAGCAAGAGAGGAAAAAAACGGAAACGCAAAGAAGAGAACGGCCGGGCAGGGAGGCAGGCAGAAAATTCAAGTGGCAGGCATCATTCGGGATACAAAGTTTCGACTCACGAGTTGCTTTAATTTCTGTAGCTCCACGGAAAGCAGATCGTGCAGAAAATCTAACCAGGTCTGTCTTTAGGTCCAGATTTGTGTGCTGTATGCTCTAGTGCATGACTGCATATCAACTAATATCAAAATTTAAAAAGAAAAAACTGTTTGAAAACATGGAGCAAAAATGATAATTAATTTGGTTAATTTCAATAAATACTAAATTAAATTATTTGATAATTTAAGTTATGTTTAATTCAAAGCATTTTTTCATATTCGATCATTAATTCAAGTTTATTGTGCACTAGATTGTACAGCGATAACCTTAATACAATCATCACAGTATTAAAATAAAACAAGGGATTTTTTTTTTAACACACGGAAAAAAAGATTTATGTATTTACATAATTCGTCTAAATTTCTTAAAAGACAGAAATGTATATTAAAATTACACAGTATAATATATTTTTTTCTATAATTTTTTTTTTTAACACACTCACCGTCTGAAATTAAGCTGAGTAAGCTAGGTTAGAGTTTTTATAGTTTTATAGACCGCTAGGTAGACTGTTTTCAGATTGCGTAGAAATTTTTGAAACAAGTTTTTGATACTGTGATGTTGTTTCATTGATTTTACATCAGTAAAGTTTCTTTTGCAAATCAATCTGTATACTGCGAAGCTTCCCGGAGTCCTAAATTATATGATCCTTGGCCTTATTTCAATTTTTTTTCTCTCAGTGGTATCGTCTGCACTAGGTCTGCACTGGCATGTGTAAATGTCTGCACTGATCGAATCAATGACAGCTAGACAATAGCACAGACGGGAGGGACACGCAATGAAAGGGGTCGTACGGAGACGGGAGAATTCTCTAAAGGAAGAGAGAAGGAAAGGAACAGAAGAGGGCTTTTAGAGGAAGGGGAGGGGAGGGGGAGAAAGAGCTAGAGAAAGAAAGAGAGACGGGGAACGAACACAGAAAGGAAGGAAGACAGGATGATTGAGCGACTGAATGATACACGCAGTGAGCAAAAAATTGAAGGACGATTGATGGAGTGACTGCGTAGACCAGTGGAGCAAGCTTGGCAGGAGAATGATATTTCTTCTCCTGCTCTCCTCCCACATGTACGTTTTCTTTGTTGTCGCACAATCAATCGAGCTCCTCCCTCCCTTACACTCACGCACGTTCCTTCACTTTTCCTCTCCCAAGCTGCTGCTTCTGAGTCTTTCTTCCTTCTCTGCAGCTATCTGTTTTTGTTTCAGCATCTGTATTTCTCTCTCTCTCTCTCTCTCTCTCTCTCTCAAGCCGGCAGGCAGTGTTCTGATTGAGTTCCTTCGCTCCCTTCGATCTGTGCATGTTTTGATCATACAAGTCGACCGAATGACCGATCAAATTGTCCGTTCCCTGCATTGCGTGGTGTTCTGTCCCTAAGTACTTGCGTTTGCTTTTTTGCATTGTGGAAGAAAGTCGACCCCACTATTTTCTTCTTCGGAACATCTAAAAACGACAGCCCCTCTTTGGTCTTTCAACCAAACAACTGACCGACCGAGCGGGGGTTGGCGGATCTGAAAACTTGAATTGACTCTCTCTCTCTCTCTCCAAAATTCTCCCTTGCATGTCGTTTTCTCCCCTCACTTCCATAAATGGTTTTGATCTATCTAGCTGACTCAGGCTGAAGGAGGCAAGTACATGGGTAGATGGGTAGATGAAGAGACAGAGTGGAAGACAGGAACACAAAAATACAAGGCAGACCAACAGAAAGAGAGACTGCCATATCATGACAGACTTCGTGAGTGAGTGAGCGAATGAGCAACTGACTGATCAGCTCTCTCGATCTTTTCTTCTCTTTCTCCCTGCCTGCAGCGGTCTTCCTGCACCGGTCGCTTGCAAGACGTTCGAATGAATGTGCCAAGCCGGCTAGTCTGCTGGCAGGCATCCTTCCTTTCACACTTTCTTTCATGGAGATATCTGACGCGGAGATATCTGACGCGGTGATACATCCCCCCACAACAACTGACTCCGAATGAAAGAGTTGTATGTCCACCCCCATGCGTTTATCATGCGGTCCGTTGGTTTGCCTTCGCATTGATGTGACTCAACCTGGCTGGCTGAGCGTGAATTGATTTCTTCCCTCACTGCATGTCTCTCGATCGACCTGCAAACCTCTGGACCGTGCATTCGATGAAATTCATTCGACTGATCTTCTCAGAGCGATCGAGCTTGACGTCCCATGGGACCGAGGACCCGACTTGCTCTTTAAGAGAAGATCACACACACTCCGATGCTCTCTCTGTTTTAGCATCTTTCTCTCGCTCGCTCAAGCTACCGACTGGCGCCCGTCTCGTGTAGATTCCTGCATGGTGCAGGGAGGGAGGGAGACGGACTCCGGCAGCCATAGGGGAAGTATGGAAAGAAAAGAAGAAGAAGAAGAAAAGCTGCATCAAGAACGAACTCGACAGCCAGGGCTACGAAGAGCAACGGCTGACACCTCCATTGAAGACAGGAGGGCGGTGCTGTGAGTCGAAGTGTATTGCCCCCAGCTCTTCCTCTCTTCCGTTCGTTCTCCAGCCATCTGAGCCCATTCCATCCATCTTCAGGAGAGGCTCTCAAACTTCCCTCTTTCCTTCCTCGATTTTCCCCTACCTCCCTGGCACGCAGTTCTCTCTTCTTCTACCTGACTGAACTCAATTCTGCCCATTTCACCTTGAAAGTCCGTCCAGTCATTTCGTTCCTTCATTGACTGATTCAACTGCATCATGTGTACTCCCTGCATGCATGCATGCATGCATGCCATCATCACTGCTTCACTGCTGGTGTCCCGGCGGTGCTCTGCCACTCCCCCCCTTGAGATGCTTCACATCATTCACTGAGTGCTTCTCACTCAAACCTCATCTGCTTGTTTCATCTGTTTTGTTCCTCAGATCACGGGATACCGAATTTAAACCAACCATTTCCTTCTGCATACACACAGACCCATTCAAAATTCTCTTGAAAGATTGACCTATCGGGCGTTTGAGAGAGAGAGAGAGAGAAGTGAAGGAACGCGCCCACCGGGGGGAATGCAGGCATGCAGACGTACGGCGATTGAGAGAGAGAGAAGCAGACGAAAGAAAAGCAAGAGTTGCCCCTGGGGAGCAGGGAAGGCAATCTTCTCTCTGCATGGAGATTCATCAAACAGAAGTCGGCACAAGAAAAGAAGAAAAGGCAAAAGATGTGCGCCGAAATGAATACATCCATGATAAGATTGGAAGAAATGACGAATAGCATTTACATTAAATTTGGAGTAGGAAACCCGAGTGAGGATGGAGGGAACATGACTGCTGCTGATGAGAAATGAAGGAGAGATGCTTGGAGGTCGAGCAAACAACCAACCCGTTGAAGAGCAACACGCAAAAAGATCGGCCTCGATTCTGATGGTCAAACGACTTGCAGCAACACGCAAGCAAATGTTCACGAGAAAGAACAAAGATGTGTCCTTTTCGTTTCTGACAACTCCCTTGCGCGAACGCCTGCAGAAAAAACAGCTGCAAGGCCAGCCAGAGAAACAGGGTTAGTTCTTCTGGCATATTTGTCGGATCGCCTGCAGTTTGCTCGACCGGATTCATTTAACGTGACAGACAGCGATTGGAGGGACGAGGGGAAGAAGCTGAGTCGTGTTCCATGACCGAGGGAACCCGAGACGCACACAGGGAGACGTTCGCTGACACTGCAATCCTCCTGCCTGCCTGCGTTTTTCTCCCTGTTCATGCCAAGTCTGCCTGTATGACTCTTGAGGTCCTTTCTCTTAATTCTTTGTTGATGTCTCTCCCGCCGTTGAACGGCCCACATTCCTTTTCTGTGCTCTCTCTTCTTTGGCCCGCCTCGTGCACTGCACGCACGCACAGCTCCCATGACAGACCCGAAAGATGCATGCCGTCTCGCTCTCTCTCTACCTGTCTGTCTGTCTAGCTCCCTCTCGCTGTATGCATGTGCCTGGTGAGTTCGTCTGTTGGCCGTCCCGCCTGCAAAAATCTGGAATCGGAACTGACTGACTCAGTCTGTCTGTGCTGTTTCCGTTTCAGGGGAGATCGCATCAGAAAGGCAACCTTCCCTCCCTCCCTCCATGAATCCCTTCGATTCGATTTCCGCTCCCTCCTTCCCTCTCATTCTTTCTCTCTCTATTCCTCTGTCTTGTCTGTCGTTCTTTTTCTTCCTTCTTTCTTTCGTTCCTTCCTTCCTTCCTTCCTTTTCCGCTCCCCTTTCTGTAGCGCCCTCTGTCTGGGTCTGTTCGTTCTTTCTTCCTTCCCTTCTTCATTCCCCCCTTCCATCCTTCGTGGGTTCACTCCTTGAATTCTCTGTTTGCTTCGTCGGATGGCACCGCAACAGAGAGAACAGCTCTTCCGTTTAATTTCATGCAGTTGGTCGAGCTGCTAATCTAATCCATCTGCCGGTCATATGTTCTGAATGTCCTGCAGTAGAATGAGTAGACTAGAGATGCGCTGGGATGAACGAACGCCTGCCTTGCAAATAAATCCCTCTATCTCCCCCTGATTCGATCTTCACCAATGCGAATGAGCGAGCCTCTCTTGTTTTGGCTTCCTCCTACTTCCCTTGCGAAGAACTCATTGCTGAAGGTTCCATCCAGCAACGACGCAACAACAAAAACAACATCATCGACAGCACAACAACAACAACCACAAGAAGATGGATGAAGAACAAAATTATCATGCATGAACAGCAACGAGCAGAGAACAGCGTGGATGGAGAAAAGGCGCATGTAGCATCTGACAGCTCGCAGCTCTTACATTACATTCAGAGTCAGCGAGGGCCTTTGTGTTCCTTCCGATCAGTTTCAGAGGTAGAGGTGGGGAGGGGAGATGCATCCCACCCAGCCTTCTACGGTCATTTGTGCAGGCGTGCACGCCAAACAAACCTTTGTGGGGTGAAAGATGGCTCTAAAGGAGGAGAGGAAGTTTAAAAGGAAGCCAGTTTATCTTTTCTGTACGCCGGGCTAGCTTTTGATTTGGTCTTGTTACTTTTCCCTCCCGGGTTCTTTGGGCAGACACATAGAGGGACAGAGAGAGGTGCCACGACCCAGCAGTCTCTCGCACATGGTCGTCGTCTTGGTTGACGTTTGCGAGAACCTCTATTCGTTGACAGTTGACATCAAAAAAAAATCAATGACACCGGCTGACAGTAGTGCTTTCTTTGTTCACGACAATACAAAGAAACCAAAATAACGTTAAGTGCATTGATCCATCACCCTCCCTGTTTTTCTATCTCGCCCTTCAAGAGACTGGTAATGGCCTTCTTGCCTGCTTTCTCCCGAGCCGAGCCGTCTTTGCTTGCACCCCGCACTTTCTCTCGATCAATCGACCAACCGACCAGCCGGTCAAACAAGAAATTGAATTCTCAAACAAGAAAGAAGAGACATAAGGAGCTAGGTGAAGAGAAAAGATAACGGACAAAAGAAGCGAAGAGAAGAAGAGAAAGAGAAGAGAAGGCAAGATGTGCAGATGTGTCCGACAGCTTCGGGAAGCGGCTTCCCTTTACAACTGGATTGAACTGTACTCTTCCCATTCGTGTGTTTAGAATTTGACTTCCCTCTGCATCTTCATTCTCTTTTCTTCTCCCCCGTAGGCGCTGAAGGAGATAAAACAAGGCGAAGAGACTGAAGAGCGACGAAGCGAAGAAGAGGGGAAAGCGAGGCACTCCAGATGGAAACAAACAGTCAGTCAGTCAGTCTGTCAGTCGCTCTCTCGGTCTGTGAGTCAGCCGGTCAGTCGCATTGCTTTAGATTCATTTCAAGACGCCGTCTGCTCGCTTGGTCTCGGTGGCTGCCGCTTGAGATTTAGTTACTTTCTTCTATTTGTATCTTCCTGCTGCTTGGCATTTTTTTTTCTCCTGTTTGATGCCCAGTGGTGGTGCGATTTCAGTCAGTACATCTGTTGCAGTGTTGCACTGTACCCAGAATCACGTGCTTCGATTGTTTTTCTTGTCGGGAATTTCTTCCGGCTATCCTCCATTTCTTTGGTCCTCCGTCCTGTTACCTCTCTCCCGTAAGTCCCCTCCCACCTATCCTCGACAGAGAAAAGGAAGGGAGAAAAAAAGGAAGGAAGGAAGGAAGGAAGGAAACAAATCGCAGCTGTCGAAGCGTCTTCTTCCTCTTCTTCTTTTTCCTACAAACTGTCATTCTGTTTCTTTTTTCCTGCCATCATCACATGCCGAAGTCTGCATGCAGGGTGCATTGGCTGTTTCTCCCTCCGCGTGAAATCATACAAAACTTCTTTGTTGAATGATACAGGCAAGCAAGCAGGACCTGACTGACTGACTGACGTACTGCGCTAAGAACAGATCAAGTTGTCAAGTGCCGAGTTGCATTAAATCCATCCAACGTTAGAATCCATCAAACTGCCCACCAGCCTCCCACCCTCATGCGATTCATCCTTTCGCTTCCTTTCCTTTCCTTTCAAGACACGCATGAATATTCACAGGAGATCCGATGAGTGCATGCAGGCATGAAGGTATTCCACCTGCACCCCCGGCCAGTCAGAGCGATAGACAGGTCACTCACCCTGCAGGTGGCTAGGCTGAGTGAATGACTTTCCCTTCCCCCTTTCCGAATTCAAGCAAGCAAGCAAGCATGTAGGTTACTAATCAAACATTCATTCATTCACCCACTCAAACACATCAATGATCGATTCATGTTCAAAGCAAAGGACGATCGACGAAACTTCTCCTCGCCCCCACTGGCTAAAGAGGAGGGGATCCGTCGGGCTTCTCTTTTTTTGGTCTTGACTGCATGCGTCTCTCTCTCTCTTTCGCTCTCTCGTTCTCTCTCACACACGAGAGAGAGACAGAGAGAGGGAGAGACTGAATACCGACGCGCCTACTGAATGATGGGGCTGCTCGCGCACGAAAGTCGGCCGGGTTTCGTCGATTTTACACAGCATTGATGAAATGACGAAGAGTACGACTGTGGCAATTCATATTCGTTCATCAGGTAGAAAACAAGCTTGAAGCTAGAACAGACCCCACCCACCCACCCACCCACCCAGCTACGCCTCGACCCCTCCCCAGCCATCGTTCGGCCCTCTTGCTCTCTCTCCCTTGTGTGCGATTTGGTTCCCCTTCTCCGGCTCTAGCTGTTGGTTCGGTTTGTCTCTATGATCCGGGGGGGGGCTTGACAGAATCTGGATCGACACCGCGTCAATAGAAGAAATCGACTGGTGCCGGTTCCTCTCACGCGTGACGGTGACCGGGTGGTTCTCAACAGCGGCTCTTTTGTCCTTGGGCGCATCAAAGAGCCACAACTGCACGAAGACATCGATTGAGCCATTTGACAAAAAGGAAGGCATCTGGCCGGACGGATGGACACAGATCCAAGCACATTAAGAGAATAAAAGAAAGCAAGCAGTTTTCGAGCCATTCCACTTGCAACACTAGATTCTAGTCTGCTGAAAAGGCTCATGGAACAAAAGGGAAAAAATGAAAAAAGAGAGAGAAGCAACGCCGACAATCAATTGACTAACCGGAACCGTCGGAGCCGTGTTCTTGGCATCGCCCCATCTCGCCACATTGTCTGTCAGGTTGCGGAGACACACATCCTTCACACGGCTGAAGGAAGAAGAAGAAGAGGAAGCGGCCCCACCGACACCCGCTGCTGCAACATCCCGACCACTGGAGAAGTCTGCAGACGACGGGGAAGGATCGCCTTCCCCTTCCCCTGCAGGCCCGCCATTTCGAGCCATCATTTCGACTACTGACAGTTCCACAAACAGCTCCCTGCAGATAGATAGATCATCCAGTTCGAAGATGCATGGATCGAATCATGTCTGAGTGAGTATGTAGACGCATGCATGCACAGAGAGATGCACACAGAGACACATAGGCCATCCTGCATTTCAACCCGAAGATGAAATTCGCAACACAGAGAGAGAAAGGCATACACGCACGCACAAACATCATGCATGAGCGGAAGGAATAAAAAAGTTCGATGTGGATCGCGACTGAACGGCTGGCTGGCTAGCCCTGCAGAATTAATTGGAATTCGCTGAAAAGGAAGGTAACAAAGTGCGCAAGTCTCTCTCTCCTCATCGTTTTGAAGCAATCCACACAGAGAGAAAGATCGGGGCAGAAAGGACTCGCCAGTCGTTGGGAGTCTTCTGACAGATTGAAAGCATACAGATCTCTCGTCTTAAAACAGACTGGTCTCTTTCCTTTCACACAAACAAGCTGGATGCAATGCACATCTCTCCCTGCCTGCACTGCAACGCAGAGCTGCCTCCGCGAACAAAGAAAAATAAAAAAAGGACAAGCAGATATTAAGAAAAGAATTTCCAACGATAGGGGGGGAGGGGGGGAAAAACAGACTAAGACTATTGGGCGAACAGACAGACAGATACAGACAGACAGACAGATACAGACAGACAGAGAGACAGACAGACAGTGAGGGAGGGAACAAAAGAGGAAACGAACAGAAGAAAAGGACCAAGGAAGGAAGGAAAGAAGGAAAGAAGAAAGGCATCAGACCGACAGCAGAGGTGGACAAAGACGAAAACGATTTTGTTGTCGGAAAAAAAAAAAAAACTGACTTGCAGACGAAGGACAAAAATCCTGACTGTGACTTGCACAGACTCTCTGCTGAGGCGCCTTCCCTGGAGCAGAGAGGGGACACAGGAAGGTCCAAGGAGGTCTCCAGGTCGCCTTGTGCAAAGAATTCCTGAGTCACTGCGAAGCTGTATTTCTTGTGGATTTCCCAGGACTTGGCGCTATGGCCTGCAGGTGCATGAGGTGAGCGAACATGTACATGTTTAAGCGCGCACGCAGACTTACCACCCAAACAAATCAATGGTAGGTGGTCACACTGACTTCTTCCAAACATGGCGTTTTTTTGCATTCTCTTGATTCTTGCTGCACAATTAGGGAGAATTAAGTTCAAAAAAAGACTTTGCAAGGCCCTTAACTGCCTTCCTACTTCCAGGCCCCCCCCCCCCCCCGAGCCATGCCATGCAGGCCCGACTTACCCACCGAGATCTGCCGCCTTCAGACAAGCCCGTGTGACCAGCCAGAGATCCTGCTCCATCTCCTTTGCGGTTGCCTCCTTCAAGGGAGGATTCCAGGCCTCTTTGCTGAGACAGTGATGGAAAGACTCTGCCTTCACGCGAAGTTTCATGGCTGAGACAAACTGGAAGTGCTGCAAACAACCTCAGCAGGAGAGGAGGGTGAGTCACCCCATACAAAAGACAAAGAGAACGCACACACACACACACACACACGCGCGCGCGCGCGCGCGCGCGAGGAAGACAAATACGGAGAGACAGGCACAGAAAAAAAAGAAGAGAAAAGGAGAGACAGAGACAGAGCATCATAAAGAATGAGTGCCCACACTCAGTGGAGTAAATGAGGTGCAAAGGGGGAGACGACTCAGATCAAGCAGAATGTGCAAGCTCGACAGGAAAAGAAAAGTTCCAGTAATGAACAAATGCCAAAGATGCGGCAACACAAAACACCAGATGTGGGTGAAAAGGAAAGAAGAGGATGAGCAAATTCTCAACCCACATACCCACCCACCCATCTAGATATCCACTCACCCACCCGTCGATCCCCCCACACATCTATCCATCCCCTCACTGACCGACCCCCTTCATATCGGTGTCAAGAATTAAATCGATGACACCCGATCGAAACGCCCTCCAAGCATTCTTGTCGAGATTCTCCTGCATGCATTGCATTGCGTGACGCCGCCATGCAACGATTGATCCGTCGGTCGTCAATCAAGCAAACAGGAGGCAAACCAGCAATCATGCGAGAGCCCACGAATCAGCCAATCTTTCGGATCTGTCCGCCAGTACGTCAGTCAGCCAGTCAGTGCGAAATCAAATCATTGACTGTGTGTCATCGAGTCGGGGCCTGACTCACCGATTCGATTGTCGTTGGAGTGACTGAGTGGATAGCTCAACTCACTCAATGAGTCGAGGTGGTCAATAAGCAAGAAAAAGGAAAGCACCCACTCACTTGCTCATCTACTCGCCCATTCACCTTATCACCCAATGACTCACACACACGGTCTCTCTCTCTCTCTCTCTCTCTCTCACTCTCTCTCTCTCTCTCTCTCTCTCTCAAACACACTCTCGGTCACTCATTCAACGAATCGAACAAACATCCATCCGGAAGTCAGCCAACCCATCATGAATTCTGCACACTGCACCCCTGCAGAGCATTCGGTTCATTTCAGAGCATCCTCCAACACCCTAGCTTGTCGTGCCCATGATGTGCCTCCAAGCATGCGTGCATGTTAAAGTTAAGGGACTCACGAGGAAGTTGCAGCTCTGGTCCTTGAGGATTCGGAACGTCTGCGCGCAGTGAAAGTTCTCGAGAATGCTCCGGTCGTTGTACACCTGAGCGATTGCGCTCTCGCTGCATGTACGGAATCGTGGGGTGACGTGGAGACAGTGAGACACCAGAGCCGAAAGAAAGAAAGAAAGGAAGGAAGGAAGGAAGGAAGAGGGGCAAGGTCGCGTTCTGTCAGTTGACAGACAGAGGCGTGGAGACAACGAGGCGCAGACCGAAACACACCTACAGACGAAACATACCTATCAATACATGCAAACAGAAAACTGAGGGTTCAGACTGTTTACTTAGAGTTTCTGTGTGAGAAACAACGCTACTTGCACTGATATGGGTGGGTTGAGGAGCAGGGCAGAAAAAAAAGTGAGCGAACGAAGAAAACCTCACGTAGTAGCTTCGATCACCAATTGCTTGCGACAGGGGGAGATCAGCAACCATATCAAAAGACTAGAGGATGTATTTTCCCCTCTTTGCCCGTCTTCACCGAGATGCGCTGAGAAACAAATGCACACACACAGAAAGAGGAAGAGCAGAAAAAGAGAGAGAGAGAGAGGAGTGGCTTGCCTGTTGGAATGGAAGAGATTATTCACGCCGTCGTGACCCAGGTCATGGCAGAGTGCGGCAACAATCACGGTCAGATTCTGGAGAGGGGTTAATCGGACTCGCACTCCTACTTGTTGAGTCAGCCAGACTGTCATCAGTGCAACCTGCAGAGACAGATCGAGAACACAATTTATTTTCTTTCTGGTCTGTCTGTTTGTCTCTGTCTTGCCTGTTAGTGAGAGGCGAAGAAAGATAGAGAGAGGAGAGAGAATACATACAGAAAAGAAGAGGCAAACCGCCCACGAAGCAAACAGATGCCGAAGGCCTGGCCAAGCTTACATCAGCTCCGTGGAGAGCGTTGTGATAAGGAGCCTCTGCTGTGTAGTTGGCCTCCACCTGGTCACACACACACACACAGAGAGAGAGAGAGAGAGAGAGAGAGAAGCATTTTTCAGTCCATGACACACATACTTGCAGACACATTCACACACACTCAGCATCCAGAGAAACCTGCACACTCGCAAAGTTTTGCATTCGGAAACAAATTACCAAGCTTCACGTTAGCAACCGAAATGTGTTTCTTATCCGCTTTCCGTTCCTGTCACCAACCGAAGAGCGTGAAGGAAGGACGGCAAAATTTATCAGAGCAAGAAAAAGGAGCACACAACCAAGACGCCAATAAGATGTCTTTTCTGCACACGAATCTGATTTTGCTTCTCTCAGTTGATCCGCCATTTGCCTTTACAAACTGGATATTCACCGTGGTAAGGAAGTTCGTGAGCTTTCTAATGGTGGCAAGGCCGAGAGGTTCTTGGAAGTGAGGGCGCAGTAGGTGCAACCCCACGATTGGAAGCGCGTTCTTCATTTTCACCAAAATCTTCTGCTGAACGTTTCCCTCCCCGCCCTCTGCTTCAAATTCTGTCCTTGTTAGGTGCCCCTCCACCTCCACTCCCTGAAGTTGCCGAAGATCTAGATCCCACTGAGCCCCCTCTTCCTCAGCCGAGCCGAATTGACCAAGCACCTCACTCGGGGGCTCGGCAAGTGACTGAGGCAGCAGCTTGAAGACGGGAACCAACATGACGGTCACCTGCAGTCAGGTAGTCAGGCAACAAAGGCGTGAGGGAGGGTGGTTCTCTTGTTTGTGCACGGAGCTAGTGTTTCTTCCCGTCTCTTCCTATGAATTTACTCCCTGATTGTGCCGGCAGGTCTGCATACCCATGCACATCCTGCATGCGAAAATAAAAAAATCGTATCGCAATTGCGGTATGTACGGATGGATGCACCTATGTGGTCACTTCCCAGAAAGTTCACAGAGCATCATCAGAAGGTATTTCGACTCGATCAGCAATTCAGAACCAGAAAGAGGATATTCTATCTTCTGCTGTTCTTTGGTTGTCTTTTCATTCACCAAACGTTGGTCAACTTAAAATACAGTTCTCCCAGTCGCACTGCTCCTCCGTCTTGCACACACAAGAGCCCAGAATCACGGCATGCAGAAGAATGACAACTCCCTCCGTTGGGTGCACGAGCGTAAGAGTTCGAAGAAGCAACCACTCACTCATCTGACGGATCGACGAACCCCACGGGCCTCACCTGCCTGTCCGCCCTTTCCTCCTACCTGTCTTTCCACTGTGCGCTCATTTCCCGCTATCGAGTCGGAAGCCCCCGTCATTCTTCTGTTCAGTTGCCCCTGCTTGAGCACAGTTTGGGTTTTCAAGAAGTTCGCATTGAGAAACGAAGCGATGCCTGCGTTCATCATTCATTCATTCATTCATTCATTCATTCACTCGTTCATTCATTCATTCATTCATTCATCCATTCATTCAACCACTCAACCATTCAGCCATCCATCCGCCCACGTGTCCTGCAATGCAGACAGAGCCTTGTGCACTCTTGGCTTCATCAGTGCAGGAAGGAAGACGCATCCCAAGTGGGCGGCAGACACGTACATGCAGGAACGATTGAAAACAATAGAGAGAGTGAGAAAGCAGAAAAACATTGACTGTGCTGATTGAAGTCACATGCTTTCGTGTTCGCAAGCAGAGAAGAAGTGGCCACATGCGGGTCTCAGGACGTTGCGCAATGTGGTTCCATGCACGCCTTCCTCCCTTTGAGGGAACTGAGCGCCAGCTACGAGAACGGATTGCGGCACTAGGCGCAAGATAGAGGAGAGACAAAGAAAAGGTCAACCAAGCAAGGTTCCACAAACTCATATCAATCAGCAAACTAAGAAAGAAAAGAGAACAACCAACCGTTTTCTGAGCTTTGATCGTCCTGATCAGCAGACGTGATCGACCGTGCACTTCGACGCCGAGATTGCGACCCCTTTACTCTCCCACCGCGCAGGAGCTGCAGAGAGACAGAGAGAGAGAGAGAGAGAGAGAGAGAAGGAAATTAAGGTTTTCTTTTGTCTGCGCCTCTCCACAAAAAAGAGTGATGCGAAGAGACGAGATGCAGCTAGAGAGACACAGCCGATGCAGGCCCATGCAAGTTAAAAAAGACATGCATGCATGCAGACTTTTGACTTAATTCGCAGAAGTGCATGTAGGGAGTAAACTCCACCTCCATGCGAGAGGGAAGGAAAACAAATGAAGGAAGGAAGGAAGGAAGAAGGCCACTCCTCTCCTCGGTCGACCCGTGTTCAATGAAGACGACTAGCTTTGCTCGCATCCGATGCACCCATGCAGCCAGGCATCGATCGCACCTCGACCAAACAAACAAATAAATACAATAAATAAAACACCATGCAAGCGGACCCACCCACCCACCCCTGAGATGTCCACATCAAAAAGCTGCTCCGCATTCGACGCCAGTTGAGTTGCCTCATTGAGGTCCTTTATCATTCTGTGCACGCTCCCAGAGAGCTCACGTGCCATTTGCCTCTCCACACCCGAGGTTTCCTGCATGCAGCGAGTTCAGTCAACCCAACACCATACATGCATGCAACTATGCAACAAACACTGCAGGAAAAAGAGCGAGGAGCTGGACTGTCTCGCTCGGGTGAGGGAGATCAACCAGAGGGGCTCCAGAACGCACTAACTCATGCAGGGGTTAGCAGAAAGAAAAAATGTGTTTTTGTTTTCTGTCGCGAAGCGAACAGCACATAACCTCAGTCGTCCTTAAAAGGCTGCACGTCAAAAGTCGGTACAAAGACGAAGCAACAGGCAAAGAAAGAAAAGATGATAAAGCTAGACAGACACACAGAAAAACAGCCCCGAAGCCCCCCCTCCCCCCAAACACACGCAGAGAGAGAGGGAGAGAGAGGGAGAGGTGAACCAAAACGTAGAGAAACGAAAATGCGCAAAGACACACACACACGCACACACGCCGAATTTTAAAAGAGAAAGAGAGAGAGAGAGAGCTAGAGTGGCAGAAAAAAAAATGCAACACACAGACTGACCAACCGACCGACCGGTGCGAGAAACATTTGCTCCATTGCCCTCATTTGTTTGGCCACTTGTTTAAGGAGGTTGACGAGTCTCTCAACTGAGCTTGTACCTCCTTTTGCCTTCAACAAGTCGTCCCTCTCGTCCACGAGGTTCGCGATTCGCGTTTTTTGATGTCCTATCGTTGTCAACAAGGCGCGTAGGTAGAACTGCGGAATGCACATACACACACACACACACACACACACAGAGAGAGAGAGAGAGAGAGAAGAGAGAGAGAGAGAGAGACAGAGAGACAGAGAGACAGAGAGACAGAGAGAGAGAGAGAGAGAGAGAGAGAGACAGAGAGACACACAGAGAGAGAGAGAGAGAGAGAGCCGCAGGAACTCCTTTTTTGAGGCAAAAAATGGACGGAAAGCAACCCACCATACACAAAATCAAACGAATTTTTGCCTGACTTTTCTCGAAGCTTCTCGTCTGATTCCCCCATCCACAAGCAGCGTATTTGCATTTGTCTCTCTCTTTCTTTCTCTCTCTCTCTCGCTCGCTCGCTTTTTCTCTCTTTCTCCCCCGCTTTCTCTTTCTGTGTGTCTTCTTTTCTTACTCCTTCTCTCTCTCTCTCTCTCTCTCTCTCTCTCTGCGTGTGTGTGTGTGTGTGGGGAGGGGTGTATGTCGGCGAGTTTCATCGTCTCTTTTTCTTTTTCTCTCTTCCTCTCTGACTGTCAGTCAGGTGGCCAACCTTGCTGCCTACCCCTGTGCCTATAGAACGACAAACGTAAGAGGAAAAAAACGAATGCGAGAACTCACTTCTTCAGACAACACTGCGTATGCTACCGCCGCAAAAACGACGATCTCGCACAACACGAAGAAAAAAAGGATAACGGCTTCCTGATGCCCGAGTCTGCACCACACACACGCACACACACGCACACACACGCACACACACACACACACACGCACACACACACACCTCTGAGATGAGGGCAACGCCATGCAAAGGTCAACGTGGGCGTGTGCTTAATTACTTTCAAACACACGAACGCACGCGGGTGCGTGTGCGCGCAGAGAGAGGAGCGGGAGGGAAGGACAGAAGCAGGCAATGAGGGAGGGAGGAAGGCAGGGAGGAAGGGAGAGAGGGAGGGAAGCAGGGCAGGAGGGGGCGAGCGAAGGAGGAACAGACGCAGTGAGGAGGCACATCAACAGAGGGGCTCGGGCTGACAGAAAGACAGACACAGGTAGGCAGGTAGGCAGACGGATAAACCTTTCGACGCACGCACACAAAGAGAGATGAATTGAGAAATGGACAGACAAAGAGGGGAGCTAAGAGACAGCTAGACCAACAGAACTCTCTCATCTACCTCCACCTCCCTCCGGACCTGCAACTTGAGGCCTCCATGATTTCTGCCGTCACAGAAATCGCCGCAACAGATCCGAGAGTTGCGAAAAGAAGGGGCCGACGTAGGGGGACGGAGATGATGAAGCAGACCTGCAGTGGAATAGAATAGAATAGAATGGAGTGAAATGGGGTGGAG
Organism: Chromera velia; assembly: GCA_018398765.1. NCBI lineage: Eukaryota > Chromeraceae > Chromera > Chromera velia. Next base: position 55,944 of record JAHBMJ010003463.1, on the reverse strand, counting down.
TGGCTGAATGACCAATCACCTGACATACCCATCGGCAGACCAACAGACAGAAGGACGGTGAGACAGACACACAAGCAGATACAGAGAGTACGAAAATATGAGCGACACGAGCAGGCATGTCCACCAGCATGCACGCGGCACCCATGTAGATGGCGTGTTATGCAGAATACGCTACGCTTACCGTAAATGCTGTTGTGAGGGTCATGATGGCGGCCTCGTTGAAGAAGAGGTCATCATTGTGCCCACAGGTGGAGTGGAATACTGCTGTGCTGGCGAAGCCTGTCAGGATTTCCTCCCTCAGCAGGGAAAGGGAGAACACCCAGAAGGTGATCGCCCCCGCCATGACTTTTTCGAGGTAGTGGAAGGCCCTCCAGAAGAACAGACTGATGAAAAAGAACAACACACACACCGACAAGGTCAGGCACTTTCGTGCGATCTCGAGATCTGTCTCGTATTTGGAGCTTGCGCCTAGGCCCCAGTCGAGCGATTCGATGCAGATAAACATGATTGACAGAAGAAGAAATCCCCATCTTCGCCCCCCCAGCCGGCTACGTAAGAACTTCTTCTCCATCTGCGGTTCAATGAAATAACCGGAGAACCGTTGTACTTGATGTTTAATTGAGAAAGTCTTCGGCATGGGTTCTGCATCCAGGGCCTTCTTCATGAATTCCTTCAAACGCCCCGTAACAGACTTCATCCCTGAGCTTTCATTTGCTTCAAACGTCGTCGTCTTCCGTTCTTTTCTTTCTGGTTCGACCTGGTTGCCCTCTTTCACCGGATGCTCTTCGTCCTCTTGCTGTTCAGCCACGGGGATCAGAACAGGAGTCGGAGTGCCCGGCTGTTGCATGGTAAGACAGTAGGTCAGTCCGTCCGTCAGTCAGTCAGTCAAGTCGAAGAACCGTCTTCTACAAGAGTGTCAACATTTCGGGGGTACTGAAGGCTCTACACACCACACGACTCGCACATAATTGGACCGCCAAACTGCAAAAACATTGCAAGAAGCATTTTCTTCAAGACACAATTAATTACTTAAGCCTACAAAAATAATCGAATAAATGACCTTTTTTTTTTTTTTGCATGCATGCAACTTCGGCTTAATTATAGAATCGGCTATTTTTGGTGCCTATAGGAAAGATATATGCATATACTGGCCCGACACAGGACCATGCAGAAGAAATTTTTGGACACCGACAAGCGACGCATGCACGAAGTGTACGTAAGAATTAAGACGTATAGACGGCTGGACGGCGACCTTTGTTTTCTGAGGGATCGACAAGCTCGAAGGCTTCCATGATATCAAACTTCTCGTCGTGGTGTACCCTGCAATCCCCACCTGTACAGAAGTGCCGCTTCGCCTTTCTGCCGCTCCTGGCTTCCAACTTTGTCTCAACCTCGATCTATGAAACGCCCCGCTCTTCTTCTGTTCATGACGATTGTGGACTTTCTGTCGACGATGGGTCGCGGCTCTATGGTCTCTCATGCGTGCGGGGGGCGTGTGATGTCTTGTGCACGTCCCTTTTCCTTCGAATTCATCGCGCCTGTCGAATCACCTTCACGCCTTCTACGGAGACGGGAGACGGGTGTTGTTGGTAGTCCTCCCGTCTCTGCAAGAGGGAGACGGCTGACTCCGAGTTGCACCCGCCTCCTCCTTGCGGGTCTTGAAAGGGGGGTAGAAGAGGGTGGGCGGGTTTCTCGTGGAGAGAGGAGAGAGGAGTTCAATCCGAAAGCCACCGGGACGTTTCTAGACGGACGGCAAGGGAAAAAGCAGACAAGTGCTGAACAAGCCAGGGAGGCGGCTCTATTCTCTGTTCGGAAGAGGGACTGCATGGAGGCGGTGAGTCAGTCGGTCCTTCAGCCGAGGACTTGGCGCATAAATGCATCAATTTTCAACCAGAAGTCGAGCTAGTGCGAGGTCGACCCACAGTTGCAATTAAGCAAGCAATTCAACCATGCACGGGAGGTTTCTTTCCAGGGTGATTTTTTCTTGGGGAAGAGTCAACGGCTGACTGATTAGCGGGTGCATGGGAGAGACCGGAGACACCAGTCGAATGTAGAGAAGAGACTGGGTTCGGGTTGATCGGGGAGTTCAAAAGTGAAAAGTCTTCGTTTGATAATCCAATCCTCCTGGCACCGTGACTGCTTCTCTCTCTCTCTCTCTCTCTCTCTTCTCTCTCTCTCTTCTCTCTCTCTTCTCTCTCTCTTCTCTCTCTCTCTTCTCTCTCTCTTCTCTCTCTCTCTCTCTCTCTCTCTCTCTTCTCTCTCTCTCTCTCTCTCTCCTCTCTCTTCTCTCTCTTCTCTCTCTTCTCTCTCTTCTCTCTCTTCTCTCTCTTCTCTCTCTTCTCTCTCTTCTCTCTCTTCTCTCTCTCTCTCTCTCTCTCTCTCTTCTCTCTCTCTCTCTCTCTCTCTCTCTCTCTCTCTTCTCTCTCTCTCTCTCTCTCTGTGTGTGTGTGTGTGTGTGAGAGAGAGAGAGAGAGACTTTTTTTTTCTTTCTGCCCATGAATGCAGTTGGAGTCTCTTGAGCAAGACAGATCCCGAAGAGGAGCTGTAGATCCTCAGATTGTACCCCTTCTGAGGAAACTGAACGCGCAAGCGGACCACTACAGCACTTCTTGCTGCGCAGGTCAGGCGGCCGAATCTGCACTGTGTCCACGGTCACGTTATGCATTGTGCGGTGGCGTCATATGCAGTGAGTTGCGTATCTCTGCACAACACAATAGGCATGAGTAGTTTGTGCTTTGTGCATTCAAATGACATGAGGGGGCGGACTCCTTGCTCTTACTGAAAGTATGTTTGCATCGTATAAAAGAGGCAACGGGTGCCCCAGACAAACAAAGCTTTGCTCGGTCCGTTCTCCCTTTACGTGATGAGAGAGAGAGAAAGAAACAGAGCGCGCGCGCGCGCGCGCGAGAGAGAGAGAGAGAGATCATGCGCGCAGAGGCGAGGGGAAGAGACGGAAGAACAGAGAAGGGGGCATTGGAATGTTGGGAGGGAGGGAGGGAGCCCTGGAAGGACGCAGAGAGACCTCCCCTCAATTGACGTAGTCTAGCCTTTTGTGTCTCCGGCCTTTCTGCGTACTCACATGCCCATATCGCTACAGCATGATTTGATCCTCCATGTGAAACGCTCCTGCTTCTCTTCGCCGTCCTCTCTCTCACACACGCACTGAGTTCTGCAGAGGAAGAAGGGCTGTCTCAATTCTTTCTTGCGCCTTCCTGAGAGACACGTGCCTGAACGAACAGACATGTTTGTTGAATTCACTGCAGGGCGAGTGCAGATTTTGGGGCTTCAGCCTGACTTCAGAAAACATTCCACTGTGTGGTTATTCTCCGACCACTCAGGCGTCACAGGAGGGCAAATTGAGGACTGTTTGAGTGCAGTAGAGCGGCAAGAACGCCCAGACAGTCCAGAGAAGAGCGAGGGAGCGAACGGCTGGGTTGTACGCAAAGACAGAGATGCAGCCAAAGAGGGAAACGAGGGACTTATGGGCGGGTCGGAGCAAACTGGAAAAGGAACGGACGTGCAGATCGAGGAGCTCTGGTCAGTCTGTCTGTGCATACACACACAGATGAAAAAGCGTTTCGCTCCATTGGCTTTCTATGTGCATGTCTGCCGGTCCGTTGAATTGCTGTTTTACCTGATTCACTGCTTGCTACCACACAGCTCAGTCAATGTCGATGAATCCGTGCGCGTTTCCGTGCGTGTTTGTATGCGTCGCGCGCGCGTGTGTGTGCATGTACATGTATGGTTTGCCTGTCTAGGAGAGTGTGAAGGACATGGTGTGTGTGTTTTCTAAAGACACGTGGATAGAGTCTCAAGTCGAGTGAGTGCACTTGCAGGCTCCACTGTGAGTCTCCGATCGTCCACACAGCGAGCCGCTCCTTGGAGGCAGCTCTTGAACTGCTGCACGTGAGTGGGGGATAGAGTGAGTGAGTGAGTGAGTGAGTGTGCGTGCGTGCGTGTGTGTGTGTGTGTGTGCGTGTGTGTGTGTGTGTGTGTGTGAGAGAGAGAGAGAGAGAGAGAGTGAGTGAGTGTGTGTGTGTGTGTGTGTGTGAGTGAGTGTGCGAGTGAGTGTGCGAGTGAGTGAGTGTGTGCGAGTGAGTGTGTGAGAGGGAGCGAGCAAGCGAGTGTTTAAGTACTTATGTACGAGTGAGGGGGTGACTGAGTAAGTGAGTGAGTGAGTGAATGGGTGAGAGGGCGCGTGAGTAAGTGAAGGGATGAGTGAGTAAGCAGGTGAGTGGAAGGGCGTGTGGGTGAATGTGAGTGGATGGACTGAGAGTGAGAGGCCACGTCAAAGCCACTTGGGTGATCGAACGGATGGATGAGTAGATGCGTAGGTAGGTGTTTTGGACGAAAAGGGACAGGAGAGAGGAGGGATCATAAAGAAATAGAGTGAGTAAGCTTCAGGAAACAGAAAAGCTATTCGGGAACAACCACCCATGCACTCATTCATCCATCCATTCGTCTGGAAGCTGAACACTCGCTGAGTATTTCTTTACTACTGCTGCATGCATGCAGGCCTGCAAAGCACGGGGGTTGAAGCACAGCGGCATCATCTCCGTCAAAGAGGGCAAAGTGATGTCCGAGTTTGTGGGTAACATGCGTATTGCGATCCCCCTCTGGACCAGACAAGGGGGGCTTCTAGTGTCGGGAGGCGGAGGCGGGGGAGTGGTCAGCACGAATTCTTCGTCGTATGGACTCAGGGAGCTACCGTCCGGCTCGGAGGACGTCATCATGTGGACAGACAAGGGGGGGGCGACTGTGGGTGCGTCTGGAGGCCGTCAAGGGGATTCCGTAGTGGATCCGCCGGATTGTCCTGGCGGTTTCGACCCCCTTGCTGCCTTCGCTACTCAGAAACTTTTGTCCGCCCGAGCGCAATTCTTTGAGGCATTTCAAGGGGCACTTGAACATCTGAACGAATCTTAGCATTTTGTCTCGATACCGTCACCAAAAGATGCAATGCTAGATGCCCTAGTAGATGCCAGGTCACGGTCTTTGCTTGCACGGTATTAATCCTGATGTTTGTTGCCAGTCTGTTTGTACCATTGTACCACCAGTCACTAAACTGTATATAGCATGCAATGGCCGGTCACACTTTCAAATGTGAAGCAAAACAAGTCATGTTACAAATGGTACATGCTAAAAACTTACAGTTGGAACTTGGGTTCCCAATAATCATGATTAGAAAGATTTTAAGCCCAGTCTTGAGTAAAACATATTAAAAAATGTAAATTAAAGCCTAGATTAAAGCCTATAGCAATTTAAAGGTCTGCCGACAGTGTTTACACTATGTTTTAGGGCTCCATTAAATCACTTATTACTTATGCAAGAAGGTTTTTAATTAGATGGACCCAACAGCGGCGGTGATACTAGCGGTGACAACAGCGCTAGAAGGTATGACACTACAAGTTTCCTAACAAATTTTATAATTTGAGAAAACACACATAAATAAATAATTGAACATTCTAATTTAAATTTTAGTGAACATTCATACGATTCAAGCATGTTTTTTTTAAACATGTACCCGGCCTAGAACCATGCCGCATCAGAATTAAATTCTATTAATATTAGAATCTAACGATTAATCGATTTTATAACTACTTTTATTGAGAGGCGGTCACAAACCTTAGGACAGACCAAGTCAAACTTTTTTTTTTTTTTTGTAAAAGTCCTCAGAAATTAAGCTAAGTGAAGCCTACATATAGGGAATTGAATCGTGCAGCGAGAAGGTTGGCTGAGAAGAGACATGAACAAACCGAGTGCCGAAGCTATTGGCGGTTCCAAGACGAACACACCGTTGGTGCATGTCACGGCTAGTCACGGCAGCATGTGTAGCAAGCAATACTTGGAGGTGCATGCCACTGCATGGATGGACCCATAGTCAGTTACTGCGTGATTCGAACAATGAATCTTGATCGATGGAACTCTCAATGGTCGAGAGAGAGGGGGGTAGAGAGAGAAAAAGAGATCTAGGGGACTTTCGATTCGGCAACGAATACTGCAATTAAGACAGGAGAAATCACTGCTTAATCACAGTCTCGGACAGAAGGAAAAGAAAGGATTCAAGGATGAGAATACACGGATCGAGTCGAGCGCACAGGCTCGCTCACGATCGATCGTTCCATCCGAGTCCCCTGGACCAACACCCAACTCAATTGAAGCTAAACTGATTTCCGGTTTAATTGTCGCGCGTGACGCGAACGTGATTGAGCATTTGAACAAAACAAACGGAGAAGTAAAGAGGAGAAAGAGGAAAGACGGTTTTTAATGCGTGAAACCCATTCTTGAAATCCTTTTCTCATGCATGACCCCTTTTTTAAAAATAGGGACCGAAAGAACGAAGGAAAGAATTTTTGGACCCAACCGGGCAGACATCGATCCATCATGATGCAAGGGAGGGCAAGTCAAGCACGTACGCTGATGTTCCAACCGTACGTGCCCCCATGCAGCTCTCCATGTCACGGCTCTGAAGGCATGCGGAGAGTAAATTTAATTGAGTGGGGCATGCAACCATTCCAGAGTCATGGACCGATCAAGTGATGGATGCACGTTGGCAGGCAGGTACTTGGACCCGTGCGCGTATGTCGTCCATCCGTCTACTTAATTTCATCTCCCGTCTATGCATGCACCTCCCTTCTCCTTCTCCTTCTCCTTCCCTCTCTCCTCTTCTTGATTCCTTTCCTCCTCGTGCACAGAAGAGAAGAAAGAAGAAAGAGAATGAATCTTCGTTTCGTTCCGACCACGCATCTCCCTCCTCCCCTAGCTCTTCGTCCCTCCCTCCCTCCCTCCCTCCCTCCCTCCCAGCTACACTTTTCTGCCGAGAAGGAACGGGAAGAAGAAGAAGAACAAGAGAGTGAGAGAGAGAGGTGAGGCAGCAGAGAGCCCAAGACTAAATAAAGAGAGGAATTGAGACGGACAGACTTCAGAGGAAAAGAGAAAGACGTCTGGCGGGCTAAAAAACAGACGACAAGGAAGAAAAAGAAATTAAGTACAAGGAATAGAGTTCGAATTAAAGAAGGAAGAAAGGATAAAGAAGGAAGGAAGGAACAGGGCAGACGGGTTCCTCACTTTTCCCCTCTCACACGCACGGAAACCTACAGCATCCGCCCTTCCGTCTAAAGAAAGAGCACGAATGCAGAAAACAGTTTTCTTTCTCTGCTGCTGAAGGGCAAATCCCTCCAGCTCCAGCAGCGATATTCCTCAACAGCGTTCTCCTACACATCCGTCCAGCTACTGTGACAACCCCCCCTGACTCAGAAAGCACGCATATTCGTACGTAGTTTCTCTCTCATGCGGATGGTTTCACGTATTCAGATCTCTGCAAAGCCCCAGACTTCTCTCTCATGCGGATGGTTTCACGTATTCAGATCTCTGCAAAGCCCCAGACTTCTCTCTCATGCGGATGGTTTCGCGTATTCAGATCTCTGCAAAGAAAGCCCCAGAGTACAGAAAGAAGCCAAACTTGATCTAAAGTCTGCACGCACACACACACGCACGCATGTCCTCTTCCTTCCTTCCATCTCTCACTCTCCCACTGTGCACCTATCATGCCAGCTCGCCCTTCTGTTTTCCATCAGACTCTCCTCCCACGAAATTCTCTAAACACTCTTCTCTCCACTTCCTTAGGTGATGAACAGAAATTGAATGAGCCCTGGCTCTCCATCTGCGCTCCACCACGGCTTTTAGTCTCTGAGTTTCATGGGAGTGAATTTCATCCGCAGTTCCTCCAGACTCTGCCCAACTCATCCTTCTTCTGCCTCTAGTGGGTTGCCAACGTCCACTTAGAAAGTCCCTGCACACTCCGCCTGCTCTTTTTCTTTCTGTTTCGCTCTCGTGCAACACACCTGCTGACTGCTTGCTTCTTTCCTTTTCCCTTTCCCCCCCAATATCTCTCTCAGGACTACTCCATACAACAGATCGTTTTCTGCATGAGCCATCGGGAGAGCTCGCTCGACTCTTTCGAAGAGAAGAACGCATGGATCTTTCAAGCTTCAAGACAGAATGCTTGTCTACTAATTCCCTTCGCTCCACGCTGGACGACGGCGCACGAACGGGGGACCCGCACGGAGGGGGCACGGATGTAGGCTCTATTGCCTCCCGTGTCTGCTTTTTTCCTCTCTGTCCGGCAAGAACAGTCTCCTGCTTGTTTTCAAAGTCATAACTTTCCTTTTCCTTACGTCTGAGTGCTCTTTCCCTTTCTCTCCCTGGAGGAGACTGCAGTCTTCTCCGTTGCGCAACGTAGGCCATGACCTCAAGAAGTGTAGTTTCTTCTGTCATTTCTATGCTCAAGTCTCCTCCTTCAGTGTCCTCCTGATGTTGTTGCGCTTGTTCTTCTTCCTCCCCGTCCCCTTCGCCCAAAAATGCCAGGATGCTCGACCGCCTCGGACCAGAGGCATTGAATGCATCAGCAAAGTCAGTGGATACGGGACAGGTTTGACATCTGCTGTTTTTTCTCATTTCTCTCTCTTCCGACGGAAGGGAAGAGGCTGGTATTGCCGCATCACCAACACCTCCTCCTCCACCTCTTCCCCCATCGCCCCCCTGCTCTTCTCCGGGCTGCCCTCTTCTGTACGGAGAGGGCCGGCAAATGATCGAATGCAGTCGGGGCGACTCCGGCATCAATCAATCAATTTGGCTGGCTACTTTTCCCCAGTCTGCATGCGGGCAGCAGAGTTGCATGGGCATGAGAAAGGAAGAAGCAGGAAAGCAAGAGTCAACAAAAGGCTTTCACGCAGTGCCATAGAATACTGTACTTGCGGTATCTCAACGCTTACATTCTACGCTCGAATGGACGGGAAAGAAGAAAAGAAACTGAAAGAAAATGGCACCCGGGTCGCTAAACAGGAGGAGGAGTCTGGGCAGCCAGTGGAACCGGCGAAAAACTGTATTGCAAGCTATAAAGCAGTCCTTTCAGGCATTGGAGTCAATCTGACGAACACGCACCAGTTTGAAAATCAGAGAATCCTTTCTCCAGGCATGACAAGTTGACTTGATAGTGACGAAACCGGTGCCAGGGTCTGCCTGTCGAAGATCAGTTCTTTTCTTCAGGCGACTTCTGCTGTACGTCGACTTTCGAAAGCTAGGCGGATCTGTTCAATCGGCTGTCAAAAACGGGGATTTGTTGTAAGAGAGAACATCCAACAACTGTTGTTCTTTATCAAGAAAAGCATACCGAGTCCAAAAAATAAACGAAAAGTCAGTAGTTGTCAGTTAACCAGGTAGAACTGAACCGGTAACATATGAGAGGCGACACGTGTCCGACAAGAAAGGCAGCCAAAAGCTATTATATATAAAGAATATGTTTGTGATCATTCACATGCATGCAATTAGTTGAGTGCATGTTGTCGATCCGATTATTCGGAGGTGCGGGATGGTGCGGGTGACCCCGGAAAGCGATGTACAGACGGTACACTTTAAAGAAGTGCCCCACTACAAGCTTTCCGGGGCAATTGCGATCATGCACTCATGCAATTCCGCGGGCCAATTATTCGATCCGTCATGCCAGCCTGTGGACCCCGGCCCCCCTTCGTCACAGCAGCACGGAGTGGAGTCCGGAAAATAAATAGCCGGGGTCTTTTTACTATTCAGGCCCTCCCGCCACTCTTTTGAGTCGTAACAATAGCACTCCTTCCTTATTTTGCAACCCACTCAACAGGCCAAGTTTAGGATCTGCAGGGAGTAACCAAAGCGGTTTTGCACGTTTGTGGTATTTTTGGCCGAAAGGCTCTCTGTGTGGAATCGATCTGTGGTGGTGGAATTCCTTCTGTCTCGCTTTCGATCTGTCTCTCTGTCTCGTCTCTGTGTGAGGGAGAATGAAGGTCACTGTGGGAGTTGCCGCTTTCCTCTTTGCGGCTCACGAATCTGCCGCCTTTCAGCCTGGATCATCTTTTCTCTCTAGAAATGCTGTCAGAAGGGCAACTCCCCCTAAGAGTGTCTTGAGGGGATCAGAATTGGAAGAGACTGAGGGTGTTTCTCTTGGAGACGTGTTGACGTCCGTTCTTCCCCTTGCCGCCGTCGTTGCTGCCGGTGCCGCTCCTGCTTTCATCGCTCCCGATGATGCAGCAGCTTCCGCAGTTGCGCCCGAAAAGAACTACTTCCCTCCTTACATCTACAGAGATTACAGAACGGGGTATCTGAAGACGCTTGCAAAAGCCGGCGGGTACTTTCCCGCGGAGAAGGGGGAGAATTGGGATGGTCAGAACTTGATGAGTGGGGGATCCACGCGAACAGACTGGGGAGGTCTGCAGGCCCGCAACGCAGACTTCCGTGCAGTGTTCGGGAAATCTTCCCTCTTCACTGATATGGACGTTACAGGCTCCAAGTTTGACGGGGCCTATCTCGGGAAGACCAAGTGGAAGGGCACCAACGTCCAGGGGGTCTCTTTTGAGAGAGCCAATTTCGAGAACTCTGACCTCACCGGAATCAAGAACTTCGATAAGGCGAAGAGTCTTTTCGAGGCCAACCTCACGGGGGCCAAGCTCGATGACGACGTGAAGAGCAAAATCTGCTCTCGCAAGGACGCCGACTCCATGTTTGGTCTTGATTGCGGATCGGGTGCAAAGTCTTTCACGGCCCCCTGGAAGCGTTCTGACCTTGTGAAGGGGGAGATGATTGACTTGACACTTGACGACCATAAGGTTCCGGATGCCGACTCATAAATGAAAGATCATGCAGATCGAGGGAAGGAAAAAGAAAGAAATGAAAGGGGATGACGGCAAAGTGTCGTGTCAGGAAGGAAGAAATGCAGTGAGTGGTTCATTTTCTTTTGGTTGGCAGGGAGACGGGAAGAAAGAGTTGTGAGAAAAAAGCAAAACAGGTGTGTGAGAAAGAGAGCCAGCGTGCAAAATTTATCCACCGACCTCCCTATCTTTTCTTCGTCCTTTCTCAATCCATCCTTCCTTCCTTCGTTCCGTTGAAAGTTCTTTCAAGTTCGAAAGGTGCAACATTGCTGTGGTCCGGAGATCCCCCCCCCCACCTTCTCGCCCCTTCCAGGCTGTCTTTGTAGTTTTTGTCAGGTTTCTGTTTCTCCCTATCCCTCCGTCCCTCCTCTCCGTACGTCGATTGATTTTTTGAAGACAGCTGGAGCGAAGCAAGTCACATGAGAGCCAGGGTGCGTCTTTTCGCCCCGTGTCACTCTCCACGTACAGATTCAGAAAAAGAAAGATCGCGAAATGCACCAGGGATCAGATCGTGACACAGTCAGGCAGAGACAGACGTGTGCAACGACCGGCCTCACAGCCGGTCAATCGAGTAAGCGGTTTTGCAAAAAGAACGGCAAGCTCTCTCGATCATCGCGTTTCCGTGTTCTTCTTTTGATCCTTTCTGTGCATTCTTCGCCCACAGACACTGCACAGTGACTTGTGTAGCAGGGGCTTGCCGTTTCGATCTATGTTTCGATCTGACACGCTCGTACCCAGCCAAAAAGCAGACCCTTTGTCTGTAGCGCTCACTTTGATGAAGTTTGATCGCGCAGCTGTCAATCGACTCCCGAAATCTATCCTCAGCATCTTTACTATGATGTACTAGCAAGATCATGAAAACATACTCACTAGTAGTATATAGTAGGGTATTATTCCTATACAGGTGTTAATATCCAGGGCATTATTCTAATATTCTTTTGTACGATATTGTCATATTGAGAAGTTCTGTGAGAACTTAGTTTAAAAGTAGATTTAAAACTATATTTTGAAGTAAATTGAAGTACTCGATTGAAAACTTTATACTACTTATAGAATAAGAAAAGATTTATGTTCCGGATACCTTGCGATGCAAGGTTCACTGCCTAGAAAAGGCGTACAGTGCCGTATACACCATCGGTACATACTAATTCAGCAGCCATATACAGCGCTATTCCTAGCGCTGTTCTATCTAGGTACTATTCTTACAAAGAGTCAGCAGCCAGCTAGCTCCTTTACGTTCTAAAGTGGGGGCCAAAGGACTCGATCATCGATTGATTGATTTTGCTCTTTTCACTGGTTTTTTTAGATCCAGTTTCAGATTCTTTTCAGGCATTCGAAACACAGAAATGACGAAAGTGGAGGGAGAGAAGCAAAGAGTTGCAGCGCAAAAAGAGAAAAGAGAAAAAAGAAAATAAATGAAGAAATGACTCAAATAAGTAAAGTTTTTTAAAAAATAAAACTTTGAAACAACAAAAACAAACAAAGTTCATTTGGCCTGCCTCTAATAAAAGTGTGTATAAGGGGTACCAGGGGTGGTATATTGACTCCTAGAAAGTGTTTTTTTTTTAAATACTCGTTGACAAATTTTTAAAAATCAATCTATAATTAATTAAAGAGGGGGAAAAAAAATGTAGCTATGATTTAACTCAGCCTATGAATAATCTAGTGAATGATTCAACATTATAAGAATGACTATTCATCATAATCAAACATCATACACCATCGCTATATCCCCCTATAATTAGGCGTTTACCGTTCAGAAATCCTGTTCGGCAATCCGACACGAGCACAGCAGATTGAAGTAATGAATCAACATTTAACAGCTGGATCAAGAAGGATGTTTTCTGTCATACTTTTCCTGAATTTACAAACGATTTTATCAATCGGACTTAATTCGTGTATGGGGTTTCAGCTGTGTACGTCCCCGCTTCTCTGCTCAAATGAGTCTTGGGTCGAAAGGTTTTTGTCTTGTTCGCTCGTCTCGCTGATAGAATCTGTGCGGGCCGCTGCAGCATAGGCAGTTTCAAAGCAGCACTTCTCGCTGTTCCAGCTCATGTGTTCTCGTCGTCTTTGTTCGTCTTCTTTCCGCTTCAAAGCCTCTACAAGATGCTGCCGCGCAATGTCTTGAAGTTCAAAAGGCACCATAACCGTTTTGCGCTTGTAAAACCTGCATCCATTCGTGTGGCAGATACTATTCCTTGGTACTGCGAAAAAAAACTTGAAGAATCATTGTAGCAACCCACCAAAAAATGCATGCACATCCAGCACATGGAGGGAGGGAAGATACCCCAATGTCTGTCTGGCCGAGTTGCGGACACAAGTTGCACTCCCCTGAAGTGGCACGGGAAAAACGTTTGATCCGCAATCAGGTGCAAACATCATGCATTGAAGCTGATCATTAGAGAACGTATCTGGAAGGTTTTTGAAAGCATGAGATGGATGAAGTCACTTTTCTTTTGTGTCCGACTGGATGGAATGGATGTTTCAATCGTCTCCTTCCGAACAATATTTTCGTCCGGCCTCTCCATGCATGGCATTGCTCGTCCTGCTGCTGACCAAAGCACATCAAGGATGGTGGGGGCACCCGCACCGAGCTGCGCAAATGCGAACTCTAGAAAGCTGCAATCACACACACACACACACACACACACACACACACAGAGCGAGGGAATCTGTTTCTATTGGGAATCTCATCTCTCATGGCTTACAGTATGGCCCAGGTCAGTGCAGAAAGGAGGCATCAAAACATAGCCGCAGAGAAAAATTAAGAGCCAATGAGAAAAAAAATGGGGATTCCAACGCCCACCCAGAAGAAGACACAGTCAGTCAGTCAGACAGTCACTGACCGACCGACCGCGCAAACGAGGGTGTGATCTCATCGGGTTCTATTTGGGAGAGAATGTTCCAAATGATGGCTGCCTCCACCTTTCCGCCCGTCTCTGCGGGCAGTTTGATGCATGGTGAATTGTCGTACACATGAAATAAAAGATCACGATTTAAGTGCATGTGAGTGGGTGCGGGTGTGGGCGTTCGCTTCTTTGCTTTGGGGTGTCTATTGTGCTCTCGCGTGCGAAAATGTTTATCGTCTCCTTGGATAGCAGTTGTTATCTCTGTGTTTTTTCAGCGTGGCAATCCATTTGGAACATGTAGGAGGTGGGGGAGGAGTGTGACGATGTCTCGAGTAGCGAAGCAAAACAATTAAAGATGTGGAAGGAATCTTCGGCGTGCGTTTGACTGTTCTCTCTCTCCCTTGGTAAATGTCTCGATCGTTTTGGGTTTTCTTTTCCACTTCTTTCTTCCTTCCTTCCGCTTGTCTTCCTTTTCTGGTTTTCTCCTCTGTCGTTCATTCGCCTCCCTTTTCACTCTATTAATAAGGCACGTTCTTCTGTTGTCAAACTCACTGGATCAAGATAACCACAACCTCCCTTTCAACTGTCTCGAACCAAGTGCCCTTCGTCTCTCGCACTGCCGCGCTCATCCATCCATTACCAATACTGCGCATCTCGTTGATTCTTCCATTACCAATACTGCGTATCTGAACGTTGTTTGATTCTTTTTGATCTCGTTCCAGAGAGAAAAGTAAAGATTTGTTTTTCACGCCTGAGATTTAAAAGACAACGAATGAAGGATGGATTAATACGCGAACCTACCGAGAATATGTTTGACCGCGTCTGTAAAAAAGAAAAAACCGCTGTTGGCTTCTTTGCCCTTCACGATACTCAGAGCGGCCTGGGTAAGGTCAAAATACCTGCAGGTAGGCGCATATTGGAAGCTGTCTGTCTGATGGGAAGGACGCAGCAGCAGACAGGCTGCAACGGATGTCCTCCAAAGAAAAGAAAAGAAAAGAGGCGATGACGTGTTGGAATACAAAAGAAAAGAAAAGAAGTAGGGCTGCCTCCGTCCACACCATGTGAAGCCACCACAATTATGCACACATATGTTTGTTTGTGGGCCTAAGTTGAGGGGTGTGTGTGTGTGTGTGTGTGCATGTGTGTGTGTGTGTGTATGTGTGTGTTGTGGGTTCATGCACGACGTCCATGGAGGGTTTGCAAGGACTGACCACTCCAGTTGCTCCAAAGACGCCCGATTTCTTTCAATCGCGTTCTGCTCTGCTGCCATTCGCAGTCGAGGAAGCAGCTTGTGAATGGGCTCGTGTCGAAATATCGCTGTTTCCGTGATGCGGTGTCGCTTCTGTCCCATCGCCTCAATAGGACCCCCGGTGACATCTGCATGCATGGCATTCATTGCACGTGCTTGGATGCATGTTCGCGTGCATGTGACTTTCTTTGTATATCGATATATGAATATATGAATGCACACACACGTCCCCCACCACCAACCCCACATCGTCAGCTTTCAAGAACCAACCAATCAGATAGAGCAGACGAATGCGGATTTACGGAGGGAGAGAATCGATAGAAAGGGAGGGAGCAGCATGAGTGAGTGAGTGAGTGAGTGAGTGAGTGAGTGAGGGAGGGAGGGAGGGAGGGAGTGAGGGAGGGAGTGAGGGAGGGAGTGAGTGAGAGCCAGCCCAGCGAAATGGACCCCCTTACAGAGAAACACACAAGAGCGAGAGGAGTCGTGGCTCCGGCTTGACAAAGGGAGAAGAGAAGGGAGATGCATCTTCCTCCCACAGTGACTGAACCGACCTGCTTCAGCCATGAGATGGCGAAATCTGGAAAAGCCTGTCGAGAGTCTGTCCCCTTCCATCGTCACCAACGTATGCCGCAGAACCCTTTTCTGCTCCTCTCGAGCTTTCTGCAGTGCACCCTCACGCACTTACTTTCATACACTTACTTTTCTGTATGAAAAAGAATTCTGTATGAAAGTAAATGCATGCACCCTTTTCTGCTCCTCTCGAGCTTTCTGCAGTGCACGCTCACGCACTCCGACAATTTCATTTCTCTTCAAGAAGGCAACACATTAACATGCCCCAACGACTAGAAGTCAGACAACACTTTGTGCGCACTTGGAGGGAACCCGAACCTCCCCAAACACTAGCCGAGCAATTTTGATACACACTGTTCATCACACAAACCATGCACCGCACACAAGTCCTGATGCTCAAGGAGTCGGCTATTCGTCAGAAAGCAAACAAGCGCGCGCTCACACAAAATCTCAACACATAGACCGACAGGAATGTTAGGATAGTAGTGACTGACTGACTGACTGACTGACTGACTGACTGACCGACCGACCGACTGACTGACTGACTGACTGACTGACTGACCGACTGACTGACTGACTGAGTCGTTGCCTGACTGACTGACCGCATACTCGGAGAGAATTTCTTTGAGTTTTGTTGTTGCAGAAAGCGAAGGATCGCCCTGCATGCACGCTATCAACCGCTTGTTTTACCCGCCCGTGCACCACTGTTTTTGAGCATCATTCGTCTCCCAATGCGCTATTTCGTGTGTCCCATAGCGTACTCATGTCTGTATATATATATATATACATATATATATATATATATGTGTGTGTGTGTGTGTGTGTGTGTGTGTGCATGTCCTTTTGTCTCTCGGATGGCTCTCAATCTGGTGGTGCAATGACAAAAAGACGAACTCCAAATGGATAAGCCCCCCAGTTCGAAATGATCTGAGCGCTGTGCCAAAACAGACACACACACACACACACACACACAGAGTGAGAGAGAGAGAGAGAGAGAGAGACTTGGCAGTCGACCTACCTCCGCACTGACTGACTGACCTCACGACAGAAATCCAAAAACGCGAGGAACGAATGCCGCATACGCAGCTTCGGCCAAACGTTGCTCCTCTCCTTCTCCACCCAAGCCTTTCTCCAGACACTCCAGCTTTCTTCGTCGTCCGCTCTGAGAGTCCGGATGTGAGCAGAGATGTCCACAGGCCCCAGACTCACTGTGGTCTCGCGTTTGTGCCGCCGAGCACGAGGCGGTTTTTTCCTGAAAACCGAAACACAGGCAGGCAGGCGGACAAACAGAAAGAGGAAAAAGGTAGATCAGATATGTGGATTCGCAGACAGAAGGAGAGAGAGATGGAATGGATTCCTTATTTTTGTCTGTTGTGTTCCCTCAGGCGTTCGAACCGAAAAAAACCTGGAAGAAGGGACAGCACATGAGTGCAGATGCGGGTAACGCAACATGCAGGGAGCCTGAGAAATTATCCTAGCCAGAGAAAGAAAGACAGACTACCCAACCAACCAACTGACCACAGAGAGTCCCTGCCCTTGAAGCTCCTCGGAGGGGACTGGTTGTTGGTCTTCTCAAACTGGAGAAGGGCGTCCCTGCAGTAGAGAGTGAGTGCATCAATTTATACATTCATACTCTATGAAAAAGAATTCTGTATGAAAGTTCAAACTGGAGAAGGGCGTCCCGGCAGTAGAGAGTGAGTGCATCAATTTATACATTCATACTCTATGAAAAAGAATTCTGTATGAAAGTTCAAACTGGAGAAGCGCGTCCCGGCAGTAGAGAGTGAGTGCATCACAGGGCATCATCAGGAAGAGACTCAATCACTCGGTGTTGTCAAGAAAAGAGTGCATGCGCATTTACGTGCATGTGCTTGCATCTCTGTCTGTCTTTCTGTCTGTCTGTCTGTCTGTCTGTCTGTCTACGTGCTGACCGGATCTTCCCTGTGCCTGATGATGGACTCTGGTTGAGGTATGTGCGGGGAGGGGAGGGGGGACCAGACCTGCAATTTGCAGGAGTCTCAGGGGGCTTAGCAAGATCTCACACACGACAAATGTGTGCATTCTCGTGACAGAAACAACATGCGGGGAAGAAAGAGCCTCGTTGGAGCGAACGAAGAAAGAAGGCTTCAACGAGAGGCCTCGATCCGTGTGCAGAGCTAGACAGGAGGCAATTAAA
Organism: Chromera velia; assembly: GCA_018398765.1. NCBI lineage: Eukaryota > Chromeraceae > Chromera > Chromera velia. The sequence continues at coordinate 38,424 of JAHBMJ010003463.1, read as the reverse complement.
GACAGGCAAAAAATCAGAATCAAGAAAAAAGTCGATCAGGGACACAGAGACCGAGAGGGACTTGTCCTCCCCTTCTTCCCAAAAGGTCCCTTCATGATCTGATCATCGATCAAGACTAACTCTGAAGAGACAGGCGGGCATTTGCATTGTATCGTTAATTCAATTACTTTTTCGTCTTTGAACCGACCAACCTGGAGGAAATTTGGGCGACGAAAGGCGACTGAGGAGGTTGAACTCTTCTGCCTTTATTTTCCTTTTCCCTTCCCTTTCCCTTGCCAGGCGACAGGCTGTTCAGATTAATCCGCGCAGGTGGACTGAGGGGCCGCCTCCCACTCGAAGGTTGATTGACAAAAGAGAGGACAGGCACAGGAGAAGCAGCTCGGGGGTCCTTTTCTTTTTCTCGGCTCTCTCTGTGTTGAGGGCCATCGTCGAGTGAGTCCGTTGGAAGGTGCACATGAACGTGGCGCACTGGTTGAGGAGGGGACGCGGAACGTTGAGGAGAGACTGACCGTGCGGGGGGGGAGGGGAGGGCTGCATGAGGAATCGGGGTATCTCTGCTGGTCGGAAGCGGGGAACTGAGTCGGAATTGCTCTCCGAGAGGCTCTCTGTCTAGTTCGGAGAAGCGGGTGACCCCAACAGAAGCAGAGGCTGAGGCGGGGTGGTGCAGAGGGGACTGGACGAATACTTGCTGTTGCTGCTGCTGCTGTTGTTGGTGGTGGTGGTGGGGGGTCCGTGGTGTAGCGGTAGGACGGGGTGGAGGGGGGGAGGGGGGGACTGTTCCAGTAGCCCCCCCGATTGCCTTTTGACCTTCTGCCTGTGGCTGCTGCGGTGTGTGATGGTTCTCCCCGTCTCCTCCTGACAGTGTCGGGGGGATCCCCGAGTTTCTTCTCGTTTGCGTTTGTCCATGAGGAGCTTGTGGACCTCCAGATCCTCCAGAAGCAGCAGACGGGAAGGGGAAGGGTGTCTCTCTGTCTCTGTCTCTGTCGACGGAGGAAGAAGAGACGTGAGCGTGAGTGGCATCTCTGCGATGCCGATGGAATTCTCTGCTCACTTCTGTCAGTTTTTTCTCCAGACTGCAAAGGGAGGAGCGCGAGATCGAAATTGCACTTTTACAAACACATAGAGGCACACAGAGTCGAGACAGACGTATAGACTGGCATAGAGGGAGACTCAGAAACACACAGTAACCTTCTCTCTGCATCGATAAATGAATCGATGAGGACACGAACCTTCTCTCTGCATCGATAAATGAATCAATGAGGACACGAACCTTCTCTCTGCATCGATAAATGAATCAATGAGGACACGAACCTTCTCTCTGCATCGATAAATGACTCAATGAGGACACGAACTTTCTCTCTGCATCGATAAATGAATCAATGAGGACACACACGACCGCACTTCAATCAGTCAAATAGGGTCGGGGAGAAACAAACTTTTTCTGCCTGTCTGTCTGTCTGTCTGTCTGTCTGTCTACGTGTCTGTCCGTCTGTCTGTCTCTCTGTCTGTCCGTCTGTCTGTCTGTCTGTCTGTCTGTCTGCGTGTCTGTCCGTCTGTCTGTCTCTCTGTCTGTCTGTCTGTCCGTCTGTCTGTCTGTCTGTCTGTCTGTCTGCGTGTCTGTCCGTCTGTCTGTCTGTCTCTCTGTCTGTCTGTCCGTCTGTCTGTCTGTTTGTTTGAGTGACTGCCCGACCGTTGGGTCCAAGAGGATCCCTTGTCTGAATGCCCCCCTCCTCCGAGAATGGTGGAGGGACCGTTGGTGACTGTGGAAGTGCTGTCGTCGTTGTTTCGATCCTCGTTCTCTGACTCTGCACTCAATCATTTGAATGCGTCATGTGCAATGAATGCAATGTTGGAATATCAAAACAAAACAAATCTGGCTGTTCAATTCAACCATGTCGAGAACTACATTACCGCCGGCGTGCGTCTCTTATTCATTTCCTCCTGGGGAAGATGAAAAAACTCCTTGCACACTCTTCCCGAATTCTCCCTGGATGCTTCCCTGGTGGCTTCGTGAATTGTGTTCCAAAAGAAAATGAATGCTTTAAGACCCTTTTTTCATTCATGAGCTGCGGACCGAATCGCAGAAATCTTTGAGGGGGCAGCTGTTGTGTTTGTAAGTGAGCTGCACAGGTGGTCAAAAGGAAGGCGGTGGATGGTGCTATTGAATGAGTCCCTAGCTGGCTGATCGACCAACCTTCGTTTTCGACGATGATCAACTTTTCTTCCATCAGTTTTTTTATACTCGGGAGCTTGATTGGCATCGGTCTGCAGTCAAACAGTAAGCCAGAGAGTCTGTAAGTCGACAACATGATCGAGGGAGCGAATGATTCCTCGCTCCTCCAAACACTCGATCACTCACTCACTTCCTCGCGTCCTTGCTGGTACATCTCCTTGTCTTCAATCACATACGTAACTATTCGTCCTTCACTGACTTGTTTTTTCACGCTCAAAGTCGCAGTTTTGTTTTGGAGGCCATCTTGATCCATGAAATGGAAGCGAAACGTTTCGTTTCAGAAGACAAGTTCCTACAGCAAGCAGGAAAACAGAAGTGTTTCGAAACGACCCCACCGGACAAAGACTGCATGCTCACTAGCTGACTGACTGACTGACTGACTAGCTGACTGACTCTTGCTTTCCCGTTTGGGGTGAAATAAAATGTGTTCTCTCATACTTCCCCTGAGAGAGAGGATGCTTCAAAGACCGCCCTCCCGCGTCGGCCTCCACTGCAGCAATCGCGGAGTCCAGTGCATGGTGGCGCCTCAGATCATCGGTCGAAGATAAACGTCCGAAGGGAACTGAAGAAGGGGAAGCACCCTCAGCAAGTTCTCTATCCTCCAAACTCATTAATACACCACCGTTTTGCTGCTTCGACATTCGCTCCGCCATTAAAGTCTCGTACGCCACGGATCCTCTCTTCATTCCTCTTTGCAAAAAGGCTCCTGCCGTGCTTTTTCTGACCACGACCGATTTCTTCTTTTTGTCGTTGTTTCTCGGCGACCCCTCCTCGTCCTCTCTCTCTATATCTCCAATCATTCTTTCCGTCTCTGATCCCTCCACAGGACCATTGCACCCTTTTTCCCCCTCACTACCTCCTCCAAGACTTGCACGCCGAGTCAGAGCCCCCAGGAGACCCGCAGACATGATGACGGACGTGCGGGGAGGGGGGCGGGCAGACGCAAGTCCGAGAGAAACGGCATCCTGTCTATTGACCACCAGAGCAGCAGAAGACTTGAGAGCTTCTTGTATCGAGACTCCGTGGCCTTCTTCGTCGAGCATTAGTGTTGAAGCGGTTGGGTTCGGGTTGTCTTGAGGGGACGTGGGAGAGAGGGCAGCTCCGACAGCGACAGACAGACGGCGCTGACGGGCTGCTGCTGCTGCAGGGGGCTGAAGGTTTCTGGCAAGTTTGGGAATTTGTGGAGAGAGGGGTGAGGCTCTTCCGCTTTTGTCAGAAGGTGGAGGAGAGCCCCTAGTATGCCTGTCCCTATCTCTCTTTTGATTCTCTTCTTCCTCTTCATCTGTCGGCCTGGTGGAGCGGCTGTCATCATCCTCACAGGGATTTGTCTTTGTTTGACTGTTTCTTTCGCTTTGCTTCTGGGACAAGAAAGAAGAGGAAGAAGGAAGGGAAGGTGGGAGCAAAAGCATTTCTGCGTCTGCTTCTACTGTGGCAATTTGATTCTCTCTCCCTTTTTGGCTTTCAGCTGATGAGGAAGACAAAGAGGAGGAGAGCCCAGCCGATTCTTCTTCTTCTTCCTCTGTTTCTTCTTCTGTTTCTTGGAGTGAGACTTCCCCCAGCAGAGAGGGATCATGGGATGAAAGAGCTCCCTGGTGATACGGGTAGGGAGGAAGTTCTGTCTCGTTTGTCTTTGCATCTCTGAATGAGGCTGCTGCAATCGCATTCCTCTCATTCTCTTCCTCTTCCTTCGCTCTGGTCTCTCGCGGAGAGAAAGCGGACGCCTCAAAATTGAAGGGGTGGGTGGAACGATTCGGATTTCGAGGGCTGCGTTTCGAGTTGTCTGCTGCCGGATCTTCCGACAAGAAGCCAGGTGCCAGAGACTGATTGGGCCTGATGGCCGCCTTGGGAATATTCGGAGACGATAGCACTCCTTTGACTTCACCATGCACAATCTTTGAACTCTGTCTGCCCCCTGTGTCCGTCTCTTGCTGCTGCTGTTGGGCCTGTAAGAGCATCGGGGTGTTGGCTGACAGCCCCTCCTTCTCTCTAATTTTCCGAAGTCTTTCCCTCACGCGTGGATTCTTCTCCTCTTTGAGGGGGTCGGCAGTCTTGAACAACAAAAGTTTCTGCAAAGTTTCCTCGTGGACCGAGTCTCTGTGGAGATTCTTCCGCGGAGGGCTAGGCGTGGGGCCTGCCTGAGCCTGTGGTCTGTGTCCTTGTGCGTGTGCGGGGCCAGTGGAGGGCGGCGGCATGTGCGCAGAGAGACGTCGGGGGCGTGCTGCCTGTGGCTGCGGGTGTGCTGGAGGAGACAGAACTCCCATTTTGTTTCCTTTGCCCGTCGCATGCTCCTCCCCTTTTTGACCCTCCCCCCCTTGCCCCTCCATCGATGACGACTGCGCCCCTGGCTGCTGCTGTGCATTTGACATCTGCATCCTCGGGTTAGTGCCGTATTGCGCCCCTGGCTGCTGCTGTGCATTTGACATCTGCATCCTCGGGTTAGTGCCGTATTGCGCCCCTGGCTGCTGCTGTGCATTTGACATCTGCATCCTCGGGTTAGTGCCGTATTGGTGTCTGTGCAGGTCTCCGTGGAATGCACGGCTTCTCATGAGGTTTTTCGTCTCTGTCTTCAACTCCCTGATGGGAGTTTGAAGAGCTGCCATCTGCTCCTTGCCGAGCATATGAAGGAAAGATTCACCTTCTACCTGCGCACCCTGATTCAAACGCGCATACTTCAGTCTTCTGTTGCTCTCACCCACAAAATAAGTCAGATCGGCACTCCCAGCAATGTCTGCGATGTTCTTCAAACGAGGACAGCCTGCGAGACTGGACGTGCTGTGGGATCTCCAGGAAGCCAGGTGATTCAACCACTGGTAGTGCTCATCTTCCTCATTATACTTCCGTATCCCCCCCGGCAGTGAGTTTGTTTTCTCACCCCCGTCCTCGTCCCTGTTCCCCCCATGCACAGCTTGGGCCTCTTCCCCCTCTTCTCCCCGGGAGGGGGAGAGGGCGATCCCCCGGGTTTGTGACTGCAGCCCTCGGATCCTCGTCAGGGCCCGTCGCTGCATCTGTCGCAGCTGGGGCGTGCCGACTGGGGGGCCGAGAGGCTTGTAGAGTTCCGTCACGGGAGCGTGCCATCGTTTGGGGATGTGGATTTTTGAGCTGAACGCGGAGTTTGCCTGCATACACAAGGATCGGAAATGGATCCTTCAACATCACAATGTTCATCCGCATGTGTGAAGGGGTGACCGTTTAAATACAATTCTGTATTCGCACAGTCTTACCTGCACACTTTCTGCATGAGAACGTACAGACATATTCTTTCTGACTGGAGTTCTGCAAATGGATTCTTCTCGTCTTGCCTCTGTGACGCGAGTGAGCTGATCATCACTCATATACTCCTGGTGCTGCATGGGTGCGATCTGTGACGCGAGTGAGCTGATCATCACTCATATACTCCTGGTGCTGCATGGGTGCGAGCTGTCCATGCACCCAAATATAGTTCCGCATGTTTCTCGGTGCCAACCTTGATCTAAATGCAAATAGATTCGACTGACCTCCTCGCATCGTTTTCTCGCCTGCCTGTACTCTGAAAACTTTGAGGAGCCTTCAGTTGCCAAAATGACAGCGAGACGCCCTCTGTGGATTGATGCCGGCTCGGTGGCACCTGACTTGCTCTGTCCCGTTGTGATCGGGACGTGAGTTCTCCTTCTGTTCTGGGACAGGGACGAGGAGGCGGGCATGTGCACCGAGGAAGTACCGCCGCCCTCCTTCGCTTCTCTCTCTGGTGGAACGGGTAGACTACCGCTATCTGACCTCGGAGAGACTGAAGCTTCGGGCGGACGCTCGAGCGGCACCGAAGCTGTCGGTGATTGCACCATGCGTGTTGGGGAGCTCAAAAGGCTACGGCTCTCCTTGTGCCAGTGCCCACCCTCTCTGGCGGTCGCGGAGGCACAGACAGAGCTTGTAACCTGCGAGTCTCAGTCTGACAAAGGTCAGTCAGGTAACTGGTATCTACTATATATACGTCTGCATGCGCCGAGAAGTTCGAAAGCGACTTGCTGGCCAAACGTTTGTTACCGAGCTGACAAAGATTTGATAGACGTTCTTGATGCTCTCAGATGGACGGATCACCCATTCGCTCGCGGCATCCTGACAGAAGGATATATATAGAGGGTCTCGCTTGCGTGCATGCATGGGTGCATGCGCATGCATGCAGTTGAGCATGCAGCCCCTTGCTCCTGCGGAGTGCATGCGGACGCAGCGCGCGGCGCCGCGCGCGCGCCATGCATTCCAACATTCGCCGCGTGCCCGAGGCGAAACAGAGTTCATTCGGAAAAGCACTGACGGCTAGACTTCTCTTTCACAAACACCAAAGAAGAATCCAAGGAGCCAGTCTGCGCCCCCGCTGCAGAGTAATTGACTGAAGTGAGACTCAGCCTGTTCCGTCAATTGTGAGCGCTGACCAGAAACGCGCTGTATATATACATGTAAACAGCCACACAAACACCCCAGTCCACAACTCTCTCGTCCAAACGAAGTCGGATCTTGTTCCCCTGGGTTTGGCCCTTTCTCCCAATCCTACGGAATCTGACACAACGTAAACCAAAAGCAGAAGGAAGACCGAAGGAGCGAAAATGGTCACAGGGTCCACCTTATTCATTGTGGGGGTAAGTCTTCGTGAAGCTCTGTTGCTTCAGACTCACGATTTTGAGTGAAAATCGCAACCCGCATCCTCATTATCTACATATGCAGAAGCACCATCGGGAAGCCCATACACATGTGCACTGAACCACACACGTGCGTGACAGGCTCTCCAGCACATGAAAAGACGAACAGGGGTTTGTCCCTCTACACCCCCATGCAGTTTGCCTGACCTATTAATATATATATATTTGAGCCGCCCCGGCTTAAGTGTTTGGGAAACCTGCCTTCCCTATTTGACCTTATTTGTTTATTGAAGCCTGGTGTCAAAATGGAGAATCAGCGAGACAAGTCATTTCCTGTCTCTTCTGAGCTTTTTCTGACAGCTCTGGTCTGGCAGGAACTGTAGGCGAATGATGTGTATATATTTTGAAAGTGCCTGACCTTTGTTCGATCGATCGATAGATAGACGCTCATTGTAAGCCATGCATCACTGCGCTCTTTTTGCCACCTTACTGAACCCGTCAAATAGATCAGTGTGAATCCAATGAAGGCTCCTGCTTCCTTCCCAATAGCGGTTCTGATCCTCACTGGGCGATTGAGTGTTCTTCCCTGTCAAACGATTCTTATGGAGGGTGCCAGCATGCAAGCAAACAAGCAGGCAGGACAAAACCAAGCAGATCGTTGTACAAGACTGCCGTGGCAGAGCCAGACTGAGCTGTCTTACGAAAGAAAGGGGGTGACAGAGTTGATGAACGCATCCTTATGTGCACGGTCTCTTACAAAGGTAATTAATGTCGAATGGAAAATGTTGCAGGGATGCGCGCGCGCGCGTGCGCGTGTGTGTGCAGACCGTTGCGACCGTTCAGTGATTCCCTGCGTTCTCTTTGTGCATGCAGACCATCGGAATCTACCTGGCTGTTTTCATTTGGGCAACAACGACGAGAGACAGCTCGAAGTGCACGAACATCTCGTCACAACCCTCCAGCTGCATGTAGTCAGTCTCGCTCTGTCTATGTCTTTCTCTGTCGGTCACTGCGTCTCCTTGCGTGTGCACACGCAACGTGCGTACATGATTACGTGTGAATGCGTGCAAAAGTGAAAAAGTGTGTGTGTGTGTGTGTGTGTGTGTGTGTGTGCTTGTGTGTGCGTGTGTGTGTGTGTGTGTGTGTGTGCGTGTGTGTGTGTGTGTGTGTGTGCGTGTGTGTGTGTGTGTATGTGTGTGTGTGTGTGTATGTGTATGTGTGTGTCTGTGTGTGTGTGTGTTTGTCTGTGTATGTGTGTGTGTGTGTGTGTGTGTCTGTGTGTGTGTGTATGTGCGTGTGTGTGTGTGTGTATGTGTGTGTGTGTGTGTATGTGTATGTGTGTGTCTGTGTGTGTGTGTGTTTGTCTGTGTATGTGTGTGTGTGTGTGTGTGTGTCTGTGTGTGTGTGTGTGTGTGTGTGTGTGTGTGTGTGTGTGCGCGTGTGCGTGCTTGATGCATCGCGCCCAATCTTTCTAGTTTATTAACATCTGTCTGTCTCTCTGTTCTTTCTTGCTGAATTCGTGTCTACAGCAAGAAGGAGGACCAAAAGGACAATGCAGAGAAGTACATCAAGGCCAACTTCGGGTACGCCACCCCGGAAACGAGCCCTCCGGCAGAGACGGACTCGGTCGTGGACACAATCTGGAACTACTACTCATGCTACAACAACCCCTCCACAGAGCTCGCTCCGACCTCACAGATCGGACTGGACTCAGACATCTCACCCATCAGCGAGGAGAACATGCTCACAAACAACCTGTGCAGGTAGGCAGGCAGGCAGGCCTCCTCTTTCTCTCTCTCTGTCTGTCATCTATCTGAATATCTCTCTGTTTTTCAGTCATTCTGTCCATCTGTCTGTCTGTCTGTCTGTCTGTCTGTCTGTTCATGAACAAAAGGAGGGAGAAGAAGAAGAAGAAACATATAGTCTGTCTGTCTGTCTGTCTGTCTGTCTGTTGTTTGAATGCCTGCTCAACTTTCATTTCAAAAGCTCAGGAAATCATCAAAATGTACGACCTTGTGGCTTAGTCGTCTGCAAAGTCATTCAGGTCCTCTTTTCACTGCACCTCTGCATGAGCTCTGTCCCTTTAACTTTCTCACTCGCCTTGACTGGCGCTACCCATAACTTGTCTGTCTGTCTGTCTGTCCATGCATCTGTTCAGCCTCCCGACAGACGCAACGACGTATCTTATCTGTCCCTGAGAACACCGGGAGCGATGTGAGAGACCCAGCTGGAATTTGATGTGAAAGTGTGCGATAGATAGTGTGTGTATGTTCTGGTGTATGTATGAATGTATGTATGTATGTGTGTGTGTGTGTGTGTGTGTGTGTGTGAGTGTCTGTGCAGAATGATGGGATGTTCAAGCAAGCAATGTTTGCTGATCGAATCTTCGTGTGACACCTCCACGGCAACCAAAAAAGATTTTGTCAAAGCAGAATGCGTCACACCAACTTTTCGATCTGCGGTCAGCAAATTGTCTTAGAGGGTTTTCTCCCTCCCTCCCTTGCACTGTTGATTCTCTTGATCCATTCGTACTTCCTTCCCTCTCCTCTCTGTTCCCTTCTGCAACTAGCCTCCCTCTCGTCTGCCATCCGTTTCTCAATCGCTCCCTGGACCCGCCAATATCCCCTTCCTATTCACTCTCGTGCCCTCCCTCCTGCTCTGCCCGCTCTTTGCTCTAGCTTGTAGGGTTTCTTCCCGTCCTTCTCTTCTTCCTATCATCCCGATCTCATCTTTTTGTGTTCGCCGATTAAGTGCGTGAGTTTCGTCTCTTGTTCCTTTTCTCGCAATCTTTCTTCGTATGGTTGTGTGAAACTATGTGAAACTTTTCTGGAGAGAGACAGAGAGACAGATCAGGGAGAGACCCACACATAGCCCTTCTGGCCTCTCTTTTTCCCCCTCTGTTTCTTTGTTCGATCTTCGTCTTTTTTCTTTCCTGATCAGTCAACAAAGTGACGCTCTCTCTCATCCATGCATCGATGCGGAATGAATCAAATCGAGACTTTCTTTGAGTGCACGGGTGAACCGGTGCGTGATCGAACGAGTGAGTGCAGATGCCTGTAATTCCGTTCTCCTTGGGGGGCTTCATCTGTGTAGTCGGTCAGCAGAGTTTGATGGCTGGCGGTGGTTATTTTGTTGGCGTGTGGTCAGGGTCCCCAATCCTTTTTTTTTTGTTCGTCTTTTTTCCCTTCCATCTATAGCCAACCAACCGTGTAATCACTGGATTTCCCCCGGCCCTCGCTTGTCGGCCTGAATTCTTGTCGGAATGCCTTCTGCTTCCTGTCGGCCTATCTATTCCCATGAGCAAACGTATGTGAATTTGACATTCTCCTTCTCCCCTTCGCGTGGGATCTCTCCGTTGTGCCCTTTGTTTCTTTTTGCAGGGATCACATGTATCGTTCTGTCGTTGCTCTGCTTCAAGGATGGATGAGACAGACATAACGGGCTGAATTAAGGAGTAAGTGATTGATATAAGATGCATGCTTGAATACCATTGACTCTGCTATTCATCCAAGCCTTGCGCCTCTCAGAGAGAGCGAGAGAAGATAAGAAAATAGACAAGGAAGGACAACGTGACTTGACTAGTTAGGCCCCCAATTTTTTTCTGCATGTTAATTTCTGCAGCGACGTGTGAGAAATACAGGTTGTCACAAAAGTTGCGGGCTTTCCAGCAAGGCAGAATTTTTTATTTTTGCCATGCAGCTACTTGGGTATGCATGAGGCGAGATGCAGTTGAGGATAAGCACCCATGCAGGTCGAAAATGGACAACAGATCAAAGTCGATCATCATCATAAAAAAGACAAAATACACCTGCGGCCTGTCGAATACATTTTTGTTTCAGTTTGTACTCAGTGATGCCCCTTCCCTTTCCTTCATTTCCTCGCACCCCTGCTTTTCTGCCTGGCTCACTGCAGGTTCTTTCCATCACCTGAATGCCCGCCATGAATTCGTCACCCCTATCATCATGCTGGCTCTTTTCGTCCCTGCATGCCCCCCATTGAGAAGAAGAACGGCTGCGTGGGGGGAAGCATGACCGGAAGAGAATTGAAATCTGAATTAACGCAACGAGACAGAGCCGACATGCTTTTTCGTGTGAGAGAAGGGGAAAACGGTTCTCGATCGGGGAAGAAAAACGGAAAGGAAGAGCTCTAGTGAGGAGGGAGCAGAGAATCGTCGTTTGCTGATTGCATGATCGATCAGGAGAGCTCTCTGATCGGAGAAATAAATTCACACTGTAGAAAGAAAATCGGAAAGTAAGTTTGAGTGCGTGAAAGGAAGGAGAAACGAAAGAAAAAAAGAGAGGGAGAGAAGGAAATTTCAATCAACAGCATCCACTTATGTGTCCGTATATTCGTTCATCAAACGACATGCCATGTCTGTTCGGATGGGCAAGCACGCTTTTGCTAGAGGTCTGATTGTCTGTTTAATCGCATTACCGAATCTTCACCCTTCTTCTTTCCCTCTTTCTTTCCGGCATGTCTGCCTGTCTGCCCATGCATCCATGTGCAGCGATAGAGACTTGGGTAGAGGAAGGCTGGTAGACAGAGTCTCACTCCTTCCTGTTTGTTTGTTCGCTTGTCCTCTCGGAATAAGCGACACAAAAAAGGTAGAGAGTGCATGCGCGTCCTGTAAAAGAATTTCACAACCAATGGGCAGATCAGTGAAGAAGCCTTCAATTCAACTTGAAGGGGAGACGAACAAGCCCCTTTCTGACTTGTGTGTATCAAATCAGAATCATCAAACACTTCATTGGAAATGGAAAATGGGGGGGCCAGACACACAGACATGCCCTCAAGACACACACACACACACACACACACACACACACAAACCGACCCCACCCCCACCGCGAGGGACAGAGAAAGAGAGAGCGAGTCTCATCCATTTATCCATCAAGACGTGGATGCATTCGGTCATCGACATTGATTCACGAGAGTGGGTGTAGATCGAGAGGTCGGTTCCCGGTCGGAGAAGGGAGCTGGAGCCTGGAGTAAGAGAAGTGGGGCAATTGATAACTGCCAGTGTGTAGAAAATTTGGCAGCGCGGAACCTTCTGCGGATCTATCTATCTAGCTAAGCACAAAAACCTGTCGCCGGGTTTTTCTTATCACAACCTATAGATTAATTGAGAAAAAAAGAATTTCATACTTTAAGTAACTTAAATTATAAGATGATCTTTGTTTTTCATAGCGGGCTATTGGCAGTGGTAACACATATAGTCAAATCTGCATACAAGCTTACACGCGTTTTAGCACGTATATCAATATATTCAGTTTTTGAAAAAAAAATGAGGGCATACGAATTTTTATTATCAAATAATGATTGTTAATATTTCTTAGGTTATTACATCTAAGCAGATTGAAAAGATGTTATCGTTAGCACTGTTACATTTTGTTTTATTTACTATAGTTTATAAATTTAGATGATTTAAAACATTATCGTAATATATAAGAATACAATGAGTTTGATTTAATAAATAAAACTCATTAATTACTGATTTATAGTCTAGAATTTAGTCCGAGTTAATCTAAAAAAATATATTTAAAAAAAGTGCAAATCAAAATGTTTTATATAAAAATATCTGGAAGTGTTAGGCTCAGCCCAGGCTTTGATTCTTTTTACTTTCTTTTTCAAGTTCTAGAACATCATCACTATGATTACCATCACTGGCATTATGATATAATCAAAATTAATATTTCTTTCTAAACTCTCTCATTAGTGTTAGACATTTATGCTAGCATTGATGCAGCAATTTAGATAGAAATGTGGAAAAAATATTAAAGCCTCGTTTTTTTCTTTCATTCTCATTTCGTCTCTTTAGTCCGAAGAACCCCAGGCAGGTCCAGTGCCTTCAATTTCCTCTCTCAACCGTGCTGCTCGCATAGCGGCTTCACCCAAAACGGCACGAGAGGACGCTAACGCAGGACTTCCAGCGGCCACAGCAGCTGCTTCGCTCTCTTGGAGCCCGAAGACTCCCCCCGCCCCGTCAGGCTCAGACCGAGACTGATGGGAGCCTTCAGGCAGCGAGAGCGGACCGTCGCGTACCTGAGGCCGAGCAGAGGAGGCGGAGAGTTGCAGGGCTTGCTGTCTCGCCCGGAGGACAGGGCTGCTCTCCTCTAGTTGAATGGCGGCAGACGTGCGCCTGTACCCGCTTGCACTCGCAGCGCTCTGATTGAGCCCTGGAAGACGGGGAATCCCTGCGATGCTCACCCGCCTGTTCCCCCCACCACCAGAGCTCCCCGCTGCCTCCCCCCATCCACCCGCACTGGAGGGTGCTGCTGCTGCTGCTGCATTTTCGAGAGCCCTCAAGAGCGGCACTGCAGAAAGCGTGGAGGTGCCAAGAGAGGGAAGTGGTCCCCCAAAGTCGTCACCCCCTCCAAAACTCAGCTGCTTCTGTACGTTCGAGTAGGCAGACAGACTCAGCGCGCCTCTCCACATACTCTCCACAACTCTCCGAAGCACCAGGCATTCTTCCTGTACGGCCGACGGAGTTCGGAGCTGGGTGATTTGGGGAACCTCAGCCTCGATGTAGGACTGAAACCCGATCAGCAACACCAGAAGTGCACGGAAGTTGTGTAGTATTTCCACCCCTGCGCCAAGTTTGTCGTCCCCCCTTCCTCTGCCCGAAGGCAAAGAAGGACTTCTAGGGCTCTGACTGTCCATCCCAGCAGAGACCCCGAGGAGGCCTGTCTGCTCTTCGATGCCCTCAATGGAGACAGGGGAACGGAGACGGCGGAGCATCAACCGGTGCTTTCTGAGACGCCCTCTCAGTTGCACGCAAAACTCGCGGTCCTGCACACATACATACATACACACACACACACACACAGAGAGAGAGAGAGAGAGAGAAGAAACACAACTCTGGTACCAGTACGCCGTCAGACATACTATAGAAATTCCGTTTTTCGTTTTTTGTATTTGAACATGGATTCGAAGAGACACACAGACAGACAGACAGACAGACTATATGTTTCTTCTTCACAGACAGACAGACAGACAGATTATATTGACAGACAGACAGACAGACAGACAGACAGACTATATGTTTCTTCTTCACAGACAGACAGACAGACAGACAGACAGACTCTATGTTTCTTCTTCACAGACAGACTGAAAGACAGATAGACAGACAGACAGACAGACTATATGTTTCTTCTTCACAGACAGACAGACAGACAGACTATATGTTTCTTCTTCACAGACAGACAGACAGACAGACAGACAGACTATGTGTGTCTTCTTCACAGACAGACAGACAGACAGACAGACTATATGCTTCTTCTTCACAGACAGACAGACAGACTATATGTTTCTTCTCCACAGACAGACAGACAGACTCTATGTTTCTTCTTCACAGACAGACAGACAGACAGACAGACAGACTATATGTTTCTTCTTCACAGACAGACAGACAGACAGACAGACAGACACACACACACACAGACAGACAGACAGACAGAGTGTCGAAAACACAAACTACAAAGCCTCGTGACGCAAAGGTCGGCAGAGCAACTGACTTTCCATACAAGTGACGAAAAACCAAATCATAGAGCAACAAAAGAAACTCACTCACTCGGGGTTCTTCTGAATGTACAAGTGACGACAGGAGTGCCGCCAAGGTTCGCTCCATCTGACGGAACTCTTGGTGCACCTGCTCTCCGACCCTCAGAGCCCATTCTACCATCGCCCCATTGCTGCCGCCTCCTCGCTCTCTCTCTCTTTCACTGGACGACAGAGACCCTCCATCGAATTTTCCGAGAAGACGGGGGGGGCGTGATGCGGCCATTGAAAGCTGTGCGTGTCCCTGCTGTGCGAGTGAGACTACGACGGAGACAAAGAGTCCCCCGTAGAGAGCGAGGTACTGCGAGAGCGTGCACCGGGCGGGCATGCCTCCAGGAATTTCCTCAGTGAGTCTCCCCCTAAGACCAAACCCCAGAGGGCCGGAGGACTCCCACGCCCGAGAGAGCCCCGGGAGGGACCTCAGGCCTTGCGCCTGCTGAGAGGGAGTGAGAACCCCCGACGCGCCACGGTCGGCCTGCAGGCAGGCTCGCGAACAGAAGAGCATGCATAGGAAAACGTTCAGTTGTTGCTTGAAGCAATGCAGGTTCGTATATGAACGTGAACGAGACCCTATCGTCAGGTAACCTGCCACCCAAAAAGGGAGATTCAGTCTTGGAACGCCCGGCGGCGGAAAACGAAATGAGGGATGGATGCGTGAATGAATCCGCAACAGTGAAAACTCATTTCTTTTAAAAGGAGATCGAAAAAAGATGTGAGTGTTTCTATCGATCTCTCGGCCCCCACTCCGGGCTGGCAAGATGCACTCACTGCGCTACGATTGTGTTGCATGGAAACCTGCGCTCGGTTATGTGAACGAAGTCGACAAGGTAGTCGACTGATCGAATGTCGCGTCCGTACCTGAATGAAGGCATCAACCAGAGGAATCAGGCTGATCACCTCCGCGTGATTGCGACCACTGGAGTTGCTCTCCGACTTCACCGCATCCTCCCCCCCGATTTCAATCAGTCTCCACCCCTCCAGGGCTGCCTCCAAAGCCTCCCAAAGAGAGAGCGGAAAACCTTCACCGGAGCTCTCGCTAGAATAGACCTCGGGGGGGTCTTCTCCCCTTCTGCTCAACCGCTTCAGATGCTGACACACTGAGAGAACTTCGAAAGCGAACTGCTCTCTCTCCTGTCGGATGCCCCACTCGGTCTCCTTCTCCATCCGAGTCCGACTGTCGGACTGGAAATAAGCATCCACCTCCCCACCCAAACGCTCATGCAGTCGACGGCTCGCACCCTCCCCTGCACGCAGACACGCAGAGCTCGCAGGAGTGCCCGGAGGAAAAGCCTCTTCGACAAAGTCCCGGAAAGTTTGGAGACAGATCCATGAAAGCGAAGAGACGTCTGGAACGTCTCCCCCACCGTCCCCAAGAAATCTGCCGCTGGCCTGTCGGAGGAGCAATCGCGCTTGTCCGAGAAGCTGTAGCCTCCGTCTCGTCCAGAGGAAAAAAGACAGCTCAGATAGACCGCGGCGGCCTGCAAATAACAGCTCAGACAGTGAAAAGATGTGTAGGGCAAAATGCAA
>JAHBMJ010003463.1:0-17500 GCA_018398765.1 Chromera velia | reverse complement strand
GTGAGCCCTGAAGCGTGTAGAAGTGGTCATACATGAACGACGTACAGCACAAGGAAGGACTACAGTGTGCACACGACCCCAAGTGATGGATCGATGCATGCTGGCTGACTGACTGACCCTGAGTAGCTGTTTCAGCTTTGAGTTTTCTCTTTGTACGATGGAGGCCAAAGTCTGACCCGAGGCTGCTCTCTGGCCCAACACAGACAGACTGTGCCTGTCCCCGCCTTGAGGAGGCAGGGCAAGTAGTGAGGCTGCATCGTGGGAGGCGCTGGCGGCTGGAAGGAGGGCACTCCCTCCTGCCTCCTGCAGTCAAGCAAGAGAGGGAGAAGGAAGACATACATGCACGGACATGGAGAGGTTCTGCATAAATTTCCTGAGGACGTGCAGTGTGTGAGGAGAAACGCCTACGCATAGCATAAGTACGAACAACAGCTTGATCTGCCCTCATCCATTTCAATAATCCCGCCCACAAGACAAGAGAGTCAACGCACGCGAAAAGGCACCAAGTGTGGTTGAAAGAAACCTAGTTCACGAAAGAAAGCACTGGAATCGGACGCTCAGAGAGGAAGAGGAAGTACGCAGACTCAGACACCCAACACCCCTCCGCATCCATACACGCACACACAAATCCACCGACAGACGGACCGACCCAGCCGATTCCCTGTCCCTGCATCTGAGCCTCCTGCTGCTGCTGCTGCTGGTGTTGTTCCTGCGATTGTGGTCTCTGTGCAGTGAACCTAGGCGAGGCCGCTGCGACGGAGACCGACCGAGCCGTGTGACTGAGAGAATTTCCAGACGCGAGAGACGAGTCCCCTCGGACGTATGGATGTGACCCGTGCGCGTATGTTCCTGTTCCTCCTCCTGCTGCTGGAGGAGGCTGAACATCCAAGTCAGTCAGGGGACCGAGTGACTGGTTGCCCTGGGGACTCATTCGCACCTGCATGCATGCATGCGGGCGCATTTGGAGACATGCAGACACATTGGCGTGCGTTCGGGATGCATTGGAGTCAGATGTACAATTCTCGGGAAACCGGCAGATTTTGTCTTTCACGTGGCTTCTTACGTTGCTTGTGGACAGACAGACCCTGCTGCCTGATTTAATCGAGGACTTGGACTTCTCTCGAATGGAAAATTCAGAACAATACATGAAAAAAAGTGGTTGGAATCATCAGTTCCATGTAAGGAAGCAGAAAGATGAGGAAGGAGGCAGCAAATCGGGAACTATGCATCGTTGCATATCTGCAAGATTATCTAGATGAAGAAATTCTTTCAGATTGACCCATTCAAGAGCAGGGATGGACGGTGCTGAAACAATTATTTATTTTCGGCACGTGGGAGTCTTGAATGCAACTGCGCCTGTTTGGATGACTTCGACAAAGCCATAGTCTGACTCAAAGGAAGAAAAACACTCATAAACCGCCAGAGAGACAAAATGGACATGCAGACTTTTGATCCGTCAGGGACGGATGGATTGCCTGACTGACCTTTCTCGCCGATGTCTTTCTCTCTCTTTCACGTGTGCTGCCACCTCTCTCTTCTGTTGCTTCCCCCTTTTCTCCAGTTTGGGTCTTTTCTTTCATTGCACCGTTGACGAGCGGAGAGGATAAATCTCCACCTGCTTCTGCTGGAGTTTTTGTCATCTCATCTTCCTCTTTCTGCTGAACTTTTGCTGGGTCTTGTTCACTTTGGAGAGGCCTCTTTTGTGATTCTTCTCCTTGGGCGCTGTCTCCTGTTTCCTCTTGCTCAGCTTCCACGACTGCCGCAGCATCTCCGTCCACGTCATCCAGGCCCCTCCATCCCTCTTGAGCGTGCAAGTACGCGTCGTGTTCGTTTTCCACTCCGGGAACGACCTGTTTAGAGAACACGGAACAGAAAGAGTCTGACGGGTGGGATCAGAACAGAGCAGAGCTCGGGAGGGAAGTGGAAGCGAGAAGTGACATCTCTCTTCTCTGCATGTCAGTCTGTATGACTGCTGGTTGGCGTGCTTCCCTGCCAATTTGTCCGTCAATCTGATAGCGCGTCCCTCTGTCTGTTTTTCGTGCGCATACGCGAAGGAGCAGGGTAAGTTTGGCAGGTCAGTAAGAGGAGACGTGAGAGGACCGCAGAGGAGTATTGCGTGCATGCAGAGTGAGTTTTGTTGAAAAAACTATCGAGAAATATTCCCATGGAACCGCCCAAAAAATCATTTAAGTCAATGAGGGAAAGACAGGCCTGCTGCATAAACAATAGTTTTTTTTTCGGAAAAGAGCACGGAAGTGAGAAAGCTCAAATACCTGCCTGCATGCCTACCTGTAAAGCTTCCCTCGGAATTGTTGCAAGAGCAGAGAAGCCTCTCGGGACCTCACGGGACTGCACTGCTCCTTCTTCTCCCCCCCTGTTTCGACGGTCCATCTCTCTGCAGACTCATCAGACGTCAGTCGGTCAACGCAAGAAACAAGTGAGACGTCCATAACCCGTCTGTTCCATCGTGCATGCATTTACTTTCATACAGAATTCTTGTTCTTTCTTTTTATTAATATTTTTCTTCTTTATTTAATAAGAATCCTGTATGAAAGTAAATGCATAACCCGTCTGTTCCATTGTAGCGATGATGCCATGCATCGACATTCAAGTGTTTCTTTCTCAGTTTTTCTTCTCTCTCCTCGAACTGGTTTCTTCGCGTGTTTCTTCTCCTACTTTTCTCTTTCCCTTATTCGTTGCTTTGCTCTCTGTGTAGTTTTCAATCGGATCAGCAAACGTGCCAGAGACCGCAGAGGATTACAAAGTCTCACAGTGAGTCACCCCTCTGAGAGAGGCCTCTCCACAAACTCCAAGAAAGGCATTCATTCCTATCTCCGTACCCATGCACCCACTTACCCCTGGAGAGTGTCCGCCACAGACTCCAATGCGAAACCCTGCTCTCTCGCTCTGCTCTGCCACTGTTCGGGAGACAGAAATCCGAACGCGCAGAGCGGAAACATCGGATCGGTTCCTGAATTAATTCAGGCAAGGACACAGGCAGGCAGGCAGGCAGGCAGGGAGGGAGAGAGTCAGTTTGTTCGTGAGCCACAGAGTCAACGTTAGCCCTGTCATGACATTCAGTGCCACCGGAGGCCTTCAGCTGTCTTTCAGACAAGGAATGTATCCGTCCGTCTATTCATGCTGCTATCATGCCACCGGTTGCAGATTTATCTGCACGGGGCTCGCTTTCTTGATCACTTTTCCATTCCTCGATCAAAAAGACAAAACAGCAGACAAATCCGGTCAGCAGCATCTCTGCAGTAACAGGGAGACGCTAATGCGAATCGACACGGAGAAAAAAGGGGTGTCCTTTCTTCTGCCAGACAGATAGGCAGCGAAACCAAAAGTGCAGGCAGACATCAAAACAGAGAAAAGCACGGTCAGGTGCATGGAAGTGGAATCGAGTTTTCCTCTTTGATCCTCTTCACTTCACTTCCTCAATCAGTCATTCAGTTTGCTTCTTCTCTGCTTTTTGGTACCTTTTGATTTGGACGACTTTTTGTTTTCAAGTGCCTCTTTGGTGTCTGCAAGTTCTCGTTCCAGCTCGGTGACTCTCGTCTCCAGTTCGCCTCTCCGTGCCCTCTCAGCAGCAGCGATGTTAACACTGTCTCTGAGTTTCCACTCGAGACGGCTGCAGTAGGAGGACATCTCGATCCTCCCCCTTCTGCAGCCATCCAGCCATTCACAGAGAAAGGAAAGCAGGGGGAGCGGGGAAACATGAATGATCTCATCTCACATTTTTCTTAATTGTCGAGACTGAGTAACCACGACTAGCAGGTCGGTTGTTCACCTCCTGCAGACCACTATTCTACATCGTGTGACTTTGGTGACTGACTGACTGACTGGGCTGATGCTCAAATGAGTGTAAAGATCTACGAACGACGGATTTACAGGCGGCCTCTCTGTCTCTGCAGATTGGGCTGTCAAATGCACTGTACGGAGCAACCTATGGTGCATAGTCTTGTTGCTTCCATGAAATTCCGCATTGGTCCCCCCAAAGGAATCAATCACAAAAAGTTTTTCTCAGACGGTCTGACTCGAGATTGAATGTCCGGCCGTTCAACTGCTTGGAAGAAAGAGCAAGATAAAAAAACAAACAGTGAGGCAACGAGACATAGGCTCTCCGGATCAGAAGTGTCTCCAATTGCCTAGAAAGATGAGGTTTTGAACAACAAACCCATCAACAAACACAAATTATTCCGATGCATCCATACATATGAAACACTAGATCGACGACTGACAGGAGACCGTCTTTGACTCTCTGGAGATCTTTGGAGGCCCTCAAGACTTTTTTTTGTTTTTTTGCTTTCATACAGAATCAAAGCAAAAGCAAATGCAAATGCAGACGACTGACAGGAGACCGTCTTTGACTCTCTGGAGATCTTTGGAGGCCCTCAAGACGTCCAACGAAACCTCTGCCATCTCCCTGATGCCCTCCACTGCTGCCTCCATTCTTTCAGTCCTCTGTCGACGTTCCAAGGCACTCACCCACTCCAGGTGCACCAGAACTTCCCCTACCCCCTTCAACAGCGCTCCAGTCTCCTTACAGCGGGTGCCGTCGCGAGCAGCGACCGCCTCGAGCACCTGCATGCAGTTGCAGCAATGAAGATCGAAGCAAGAATTTAGTCACAGGGGGGGACTGTTTGCTGAAATAAAGTAACTTCATTCCCACGCATATTCTTTCATGCACCCACCAACCCACCCACCCCTCCCCGAATTGCAGTCTCTGTCACCTCTGCGAGCCTATGCATATTCTATGCAGATGGAGAACGAAACAGTGTACAGCATACTTGGTACAAGAGATTCCGTGACACGCTGATGAGACGCACAGTGCCGAAAGCGAGGTATGCGCATTTGTCCTTTTCCCAGAAGAATGAATACCACCAATTTGACCCTTATCGTGCAACTCCCTGCGCGCTCATTTGAAGTGATCGATCGGCCGACTCTGTCCAGAAAAGGACACCCGGACAGACAGAAGCGACAGCTGAATCCACTCTCCATGTGGTAGGCACTCGATATTCTTTTTCGACAACGGATGATGAGCATGAACGTTTGTGTATAAGTATAAATACAAGTCAGCACGCACATACCGACCGACCTGCACGATGCTGTTCATGTGGATCCTTCGTAGTCTTTCATATTGGGTTGAGCCGTCTCCCGTCTCGCCGTCTCCTCTGACTTCTCTCTCCAATGCTGACAGAGCTCGGGGGAAGCCTCGCTCCATTTTTGTGTGTGCAGATGCGGCCTCTGAGGGGGACGGGGCAGGCACGCTCGGCTCCTCTGCTTCCCCTGTTTCGGCTTCCTGCTGACCACCCGGTTCCTGCTGATGAGACAGAATCTCTCTAGAAGTATGTACGGGAACGCCCTCCTTCAACACTCCTCCAGCCTCACTGTCTTTCTCGAGAGATGAGTCCCGCGTAGGGGCAGGAAGGGAGTCCTGATATTCCCCGTCTCCATCCTGGATCTTCTCTTCGCCTCGTTGAGTGTCTCTGTTTGTGTCGCCATCCACTGCAGTCCCTTTGCTCTCGTGACCCCCCTCACTCTCCCTCTCTTCCCTGCCCCCGTCCCCAGCCGGATAAAAAGATTGGCAGAACGGGGGTTGAAAAGTATCAAGCGGCGGTGAGGCGAGACGCTCAGAAAGCCAGAGGTAGAGAGCCCTAGAAGCCTGCACACACACACACACACACACACACACACACCTGTGCATGCAAGCCAAACGCCGAACGCACTTAATCTTTTGGACCTTGAGCTTTGAGTCAAAAGGGAGCGCCGTACTTCTGCATCGTTCACGAGGTAGCATCGCCTGTTTTCTTTCGGAAACACAAGGGGACCTGTATCTCTTCAGACTTATGACCCGAATACAAAGCCAAAGGCAGTGTGGAGGCTAACCGTTCTGTCCCTTAATAGTTCTGCATCTGGAAGGAGTAATAGATGTATGAAGATCCATGTTGAGTCCAGCAGAACCGTCATGCATGGTCAGGAATAGATGGAGTGAGAATAACAATGGCAGACTAGAAGCTTAATTGTCGAAGCTGACCTCTCTCTCCCCAGTTCTTGGAACTACCCTGAAAGGAACTTCTGCACCAGTCTCTCCCCTGTGTCTGTGGCTCCCTCGCGCTCCTGCACTAGAACCAGTTTGGTGGATTTCCTGCTTTTCAATTCCTTCCTTCGTTGGCTTCTCTTCAACTGCCGAGATCTTTCTTGACATTCTCTCGAAATGCCGAGTCTCGGCTTCGGTGCAGTTTTTTGGGACTCTGAAAGCCTGGGCCCCCCGAGAATCTGCGACACCGTCGCCCTGTGTGGACAGAAGAGAACTTGCCTTGGCGCTGGGAGAATTGTGGTTGTGGTTGATGGGACGGGGGGGACTCGTGCGTCTGGGCAGCTCTATGGGTGAGAGAGACGCAAGACACGGAAGGGTCGACAGGGGGGCTGGAAGAATATTCTCAGCCTCATGAGTTTGGTCATGCTCTGCGTGAGCTGAAGAGGGAAACCCTGTGTTGGTGTGGATTGCGTTGTGCACTTGCGCGTTAATTCTCTGGATGGAATTGATGTCCTCGGGCGATAAGAGTTTTGCAATGGTTTCAAGGAGTTGAGGGGGGACCTTGGTGACCTTTCCGTGACCCCCCTCCCCATTTTGTTGCCTGGGCTTAGGCATCTCCTCCTTCTCTCTGTGTTCAGAGAAATTTTTGCTGTTTGGAGATGAATCGAAGTCAGAGGCATATTGGGAGAGAAGGCTGTGAGGCGGGATGAGTGGGTTTCTGTCTGCATTCGCAGCTGCGATACCGGAAAGGCCCGTGACCACACTCTCCCAAAGCCGTCCAGTGACTCCACGGTCAATCACGTCATCAGTCTCTCTCGGACTGACGAAGGGCCAGCCGTGTGCGTGGGTCTCTGCATCCTCCATGCGCCCTGTGAGTCTGCGAAGGTTTGAGACAGTCAGCAGGTCCCCTGGGGGACCGGCAAAGTGCGTTTTCAGAGCTGCAAACCATTTCCACATGTATAGTGAAGATGCAACACAACAGAATCGTTGAATTCAATTCATCGTATGAATCCAGGCACTTTTTCGTCGGAGTTCGACCACACATGAGACAAGAAGGAGGCCTTCAATTGACAGCGAACTTACATATATTATATGTATATATACATACACACGAGGAAACGAGGACGAATGAACAGGAATGATGATGCATCGAAAACTATATAGATCGAAAATAGCCATGCATAAAAACTCCATTCACGCGATCATGGGATAGAAGGGGGGGGGAGATGCAGTTTTAATCGAAAGAAGCTGGCTTTCGAGTGCACGGACTCGGCCATGCATACTTGCACACTCTTAAGATTTGGACACGATCCGTGAATGAAACATCGTGTATGAAAGCATGCATATATAGATGCACAATGAAGTCAGCTGACAAACCATTTCTCTGGTCGGCATACAAACATACGCTCTTTCTGAGAAAACGCCATGGATGTTGCGGTCGTGCTGTGAGGCGGAGCGGGTTCTCTGGAGGGGGCGGCTTCGCGAAAGGGTGGACAACCGCAGTTGTTCTTGCTGCCGTCTCGTTGGAACCCTCTCCGTCCACCTGCATGGAATCTCCTTGGCTTTCTGTGTTCTTTTTTTTTCAGTCCAAGGATCTACATGAAGTGAAGTTCATCATACACAAGGTTGGAAGGGCTCTGCATGCCCTGTCCGAAGATCCGGACAAAAGATTCAATGCATGTAGACAGAGGGTCAGTCTTCGGAGGTGTTGCGAGAGGCAACTGCTTCCTGGAAGTGAACCGAAAGATCTCAGGACCAGAGGAAGACGAATCTGGGTCATTCCCACACACATTCTCCACCGACCGCTCACACATATTTTAAATATTTAATACATAGCAGAGGGTCACGAAAGAGGAAAACCCTGACACAGCTGATAGCTATGTAAAATTTACCCCAAAAAAATGGGAACGGCGCGGGAACGGCGCGCGCTGGCGCGCGCGCGCGCTTTTTGTCAGAGTTTTGAACGATGCATGCATGACCCTCAGCCGCCGTCTCTGCATGAGCGCGAAGAGCCATGCAGTTTGGTAGCTTCGCGCTCATGCAGTTTGGTAGAAAATGGCAGAAGATTGGCAGAGGTGACATGATGGTGACATGACATAGATGATCTCCTACATGCTCGAGCCATGTATAGTCGCAGAGCACCATACGGAGTGAGAAAAGGAAGAAAAGTGCCTAGTCTGAAGAAGGAAACTGAGGAAGGAACGATTCAACCTTGAAAACGATCGGTCCATCGATCTTATGAATTCACCAATTCCACTAAGTTCCACGAGACCTGAGAGCACCGAAACGAACCAGTGAACTCCGCCAAGCTGAAGTGCCACTGTTCGTCCTAGCCACTGACGAAAAACGCACCAGGGTGTGGAGAAAAGTCCGAAAAACAATCGTCGAGAAGGAGAGACGGAGAAAGAGAAATGGAGTCGTTGACGAACAATCCCACTGCAATGACCTGCCTCAAGGTGAGCCCCTGGCCTTTCTCTGGGAGCCATCAGTTCCCTCTCGCTCACACGTCTCCTCTCTCCAATCTTGTCCCCTTTTCCTCTCTTGATTTAGAAGAGAGGAAAGCGCAGCAAAGAGCTTCTTTTCTCGCTCTGTCCTGCGTACCTTTGTGCCTCCTTTCGAAGCTCCCTCTCCGTCTCTTCTTCTCTCCTGCCGTACTTACTTCTTGCCCTCTCCAATCCATTCTTTGCTGCATTCCTTTGTTCCTTACTTCCTGCCGATCATCCGTATAGCCTGCTCTTTCTTCCCTTTCCTTCATTTCCTTGCCTGCCTTTCCGTCCTTTTGATCCTCTCCTTTCTCCTGCCTTCCTTTTCTCTCTTCCCTCCTTCCATCTCCCTCCCTTCCTTCCCCTTTCGTCCTTCCTGGCCAACTTGTTGCTTCCTTTCTTCTTTCCGGTCTTTCACCCCCTGCACATGGGATGTCATGGGGTCTGTTTGCTTGTCGGCAAAGTAGTGCAGAGGACATTCTAGGTCCCGCCTGTGCTTCCCTGGTTCTCTTTGTACACAGTCTTCCTCCTGATACCATGCCTCTCATGCATAGGTCGCGCCGGGGACCTTTTAGCTTCGTGCGTGCGTCAACCCGTGAGGCAGTCGGTTTGAAAGTCTCAAAGCCATGTAGGCATGTATCCACGGAATGAATGCTTCATTCAGGTGGGCGGTCTCGTGGTTGGCCTGGGCGTGCTCTGGTACCTGACCAGCGAGCGCAAGGGAGGGAGAGGGGGCGCTTTGAGCAGAGACTCGTTGGTGCAGGTGCTGAAGGAACTGTCGAGGGAACTGCACTCGGTCCTCACTGAAGTCGCACAGTCAGTCAGTCAGTCAGTCAGTCAATCAGTCAATCAGTCAGTCAGTCAGTCAGTCAGCCAGTAGCTGTATGTAGCGTCCCTGCGTGTGTCTCGGTGTCGGATGTTCTCTTTGTCTCCAAACTCCCACCTCCTTTTGTGTGTGTGTGTGTGTGTGTGTGTGTGTGTGTGTGTGCGTGTCTTCTGCCTGCCCGCCTGCCTGCCTGCCTGTCTGTTTGTCTGATCAGAACGGAGAAGAAGAAACATCCAGTCTGTCTGTCTGTCTCTCTGTCTGTCTGTTTGTCTGTCTGTCTGTCTGTCTGATGTTTTTGATACTTCCCTTTTTTCTGCTCGCTGTCGTTTCTGTATTCTTGAGAACATGAATGCCAGGAGTAAACATGTGTCGGCAGGATTTGTCAATCTCTCTCTCTCTCTCTCTCTCTCTCTCTCTCTGTGTGTGTGTGTGTGTGTGTGTGTGTGCAGAATCTGTGTGAACATCGACAAGTCTCTGAGGGCAAAGAATCTCCAGAAGAGTCTCTCACAGGAGCAGCTGGAGGGACTGCTGATGCAGCAGGGCATCCAGGTCAGTCGGCTTTCCTTTCCTTTCGTTTGCACACACACACAATCAAAGATAGAGCACTCTGCCTATTCATGTATACATGCATTTGCATGCCCTGTCCGTTGCATGCAGTCGAAGAGTAGTGTCTCTGTGCATTTACATGTTTACGTGTGTGATTGCGCGCATGCACATATATTGTGTGGGGCCATAGCTTAACGCTGAATGATGAAATCTTGCTAATCGGTGCAGGAAAGACTTGAGGAGGCCTCAAGGCGGGTCTACGAACGGCACAACACAGATGAACTTTCAGTTGCAAGTGCCGGCAAGAAATTCGAAAAGGTCGGCTGAGATGGGGTGGGGGTGGGGTTTGTGCGTGAAAGAGATCCTGCAAAAAGTTTGTGTGGAGTTTAATATGGATAACTCCTGTTTCTCCTTTTGCACACCCGACGAGAGGCACAGAAAGAAAAACTCTCCACGTCCGCCGCTTCGTGTTTTTTCCGACACTTTGTTCCGCCAGCAAAATGAATGAAGGCATCAAAGTCAGAATTTTTTCCTTCCTGGATATTCCATATATTGATAATATTGTCGGTCTGTCTGTCTCTCTGGTTGATTTGCCTGGCGTTCCTCGAATGAATGAATGCATGAATGCAGGATGGGGAGGTGAAGGATCTCGAGGACGGTCTGAGGACAATGTACAAAGACGCGCTCTCCGGGACCCTCCCCGTGATGCCCGGGTTGACTCTTCCTGAGGGCCTCACACCGGTCGGTTGGTTGGTCTTTCGCTTTAATTGGTTGGCACGTTCCATCATCTCGCTTCCAGAAACAAATGTTTGTGTTTGTCTTTCTTTCTCTGTCGGCTCAAACTCAGCGTGTGGATGCATGTGTGTTATTTATCGTGTCTGGTTTCACGCTTTGCTGAAAACAATAGGTGAATGAACGATCTTCAAATATCCTGCATGCCGTCTCTTGATGAGGGGTTGAGACGTGACTGCTGCGGTTTTTTTCCTTAAGGCCTTGACCCTCCGGGGCTCTGGCGAAAGAACGGACGTCCTAGGTAGCACCCTCGCATCCGCTTCCTCTTCACTGGCTCGTTTTATTTTCCGCATCTATGCACTTACCTGAATGCATGCAGGCCTCAGCCATGCGCGTGTCGATCGAACTCCAAGCAGAAAAACTGCAGAGATTCCAAGATGTCTTCAAATCCCTTCCTCAGGGTGAGGCCCCCTGAGGGTGTGTGTGTATGGGCCGAACTCCTTTTTTTTCTTTTCTGTCCATCTGTCTGTTCGAAAAGAGAGTCTGTCTGCCTGTCTATCAGTCTGTCTGGTCTTTCGGTTTTGACAATGAGTCAAGAGAAGGACATATAGTCTGTCCATCTCTGTCTTGGGGCTCTTTTTGGGTGCCTTCCTGTCTTTCTGTCTATCTATCTGCAATTCTCCCGGGCCACTCGACTTCTGTGCCTGTGCGCCTTTGTGCGTGCCTATCTGTCTGACTGTCGGTTTGTTTTGTTTTGTTGAGCCCTGAGAGTGATTGAGTCTGTGGGAAGAAGTAAAAGAAAGAAAAAGGACTGCTGGCTGCAGTTCGTCTCTGGCGGCGTCCTGTTTCTCCCTCCCTGTCCTGCCATATCTTTGTTTGGGCGTTTTGTTTGTTTAGACATTCTCGCTAGATTAGACGTACAATTTTCACTTTCCATGGTGCGCTCGATCGGCTAAGGGACTCCTCTTCTGTCCCCCCCTCTCCGCAGAGGAGCGAAAGGGAGGAGCGTCCCATGCACCGAATCCTCAACTCACGCAACTGCTCATCGTCAGTCAGTGAGTAAGTGAGAGAGTCAGTAAGCGAGTCACTCTTCTCTGCCCCCCCCCCGTGTTCTCTTTCTTCTTTGTCTTTTTCTGGCGACCGTAACGAAAGGCAGTCAATCCCGAGGCAATTGAAGGAAGGAGAGTGGTTGTGCACCAAGGGTCGACTTTTTTTTTTGTTCTTCAAGGCAGAAGGAACGAAGAAGAAAAAAATTATCCGATCCGTCGCATCATCTGCACCTGGGTGAACCCTTTCTTTTTTCGTTCGTGGGTGTGTTGTGTGTGCGTAAGCTTGTGTGAGTATGTGTGTGTCGGGGAGAGTGGAAGAGAGATCGTTGAGGTGTGGTATGTGTGCGTTTGTGCTTGTTTGTGTTTGAGAGTGAGCAGAAGGCAGCTGAAGCCGCCGAGACTGCAGTGATGGAGAGGAATTCAAAGCTTCTGGGTCAGTCCTGCAGCAGCCAGCTTGCTAGCCTGCCTTGTTTCTTGCCGAACTCTGCTTCTTTGTGTCGGTCGATCGTTTGGTGTTCCGGTAGAACAGAGACATAACTACTCGGTCACGCGCGCGTGCGCGCCTGCGTATGCGTATGCTGCATGTTCTCATGCCACTTCTTGAACACACGCTCTCTCTCGTTACCCCTCCTGAAGGTTGTTTTCTTTGTCTCCCTGTGCTGCTACTGCACGTCTCGAGGCTCTGTCTGATCTCTCCCTTCAAAATCACAGCTGGATTGGTTGGTTGGTTGTCTTCTCTTTTCTCTCTCTCTTGTCTCTTGCGGAAGGGGGTGGGCATCGTTTATGTTCATGTATGAAAAATAAAAGAATTCTGTATGAAAATAAAATCTCTTCTCTTGTCTCTTGCAGAAGCGGGAGGGCTTCCCACTTGGCAGTCGGCAGTTGCCCTTTTCTCGAAGGACGACGAATGGAGGGAGAAGGTCGGGCGTCGTATTCTCGTCTCCTTTCCTTTTCTTTTCTTTCCTTCAGAGCAAAGCTGGCTTTTGATGACAGGCACAAAGAAGAATGGAGAAGCTCCAACCGGCTGACCGACTGACAAAGGCTCATGCATGAAGGGAAGAGCCATGCAGGGTCGCCCAATGGAATTCAGCCAGAGGAGAATATCTTGTTCTTTCAGCTTCCCTCCATACCTCGGGGATCTGTTGTTAGAATTTTCTGCCGCTTTTGCTTGCTCCAAATTTAAATTCTCCCGGGACGGGAAACTGACACAGGCCTTGTTTTGTGCGTGTGGAAGGGCGTTGAGGGTGGTTACCATGCGATGGAGTGAACGTGAAAGCACAAAAACCGAAACGCATTGTGGACTCCGCAACACTTCTTCTTGACTGAAAGGAGCGCTTGCAGCTTTTCAAACGGCTGTATTTTTCTCTTCTTTCTGTTCCTAAAATCGTAATCGCAGAAAGCGAAAATGGACGAGCTTCATCAGCAGCGTGTCGTCAGGATGATGCGAGAGGCGCGGGGAGGTCCGTCCGACCGTCCGTCCGTCCGTCGGAGTGTTTCTGCCTCCCTCATCTTTCTCCCTGCCTGTCTTCTCTCTCTCCCTCGAGTTGTTCGTATGTTTTTCAAAACTTCACTTCTCTTCGTGGTTGTGTATTTCATGCCGACAGACTCTTTTCTTGCCCCTCTTTCAAGCCTCACGAAGCTCTCATGCAGATGGAAAGCCGGAATTCGTTGGGCACTCTCAAAGCATCCATCTGTTTACATCTCCATCCGCTCGTTTGCTTCTCCCTCCCTCTCTCCTCCCTCACTGCATTCATTTTTGTCTGTGTGTCGATATGCAGAGGAGGGCGGAGAGGCCGTGAGTGTCGGGGGGAACGCAGGAGTGGTCGGTCCCCTCTCTCTCGACCCAAAACTTCAGCAGACGCTGGCCGAGGAATTGCCTCTCAGATTGAAGTCCTGCGAGGACGCGCAGACGACAACCGTTGTTCTAGTCACACGCAGGGTTGGTTCGTTGGTGGGGGCGGGTTGGGTCCAGGGGGGAAATGCCTAGCGATGTGCATGTGTATACATGTCTGCGTGTGTGTGCTCGTGCTTCTCGGGGGAAAAAGGGCACTGTGTGTCCTGTCTTCGTCTCCTTCCTGGGTTCTTCCTTGTCTGTCCGGCCACTTTTGTTTTGATCCATTCTCACTGCCCAGATGCGACTTCCTCCCTGCCCACTCTCTCCTGCTCTCCCTTGTTTGTTCTTTCCTCGCTCCCTTGCACAGAACAACACTTCGGCGTTCAAGCAAAACCTGGAGGCGTACAACAAGAAGGTAAGGGGGGGGGGGGCATGTTTGTTCAACAGTTGGCCGGATGGCTGGCAGGTAGCCCGTGGGTGTTGGTGTGTTAGTGTGCGCAAGAATGAACTGTCATGTATTTGGACACTCAGGGCTTCCTCAGTTTGGTGCGTGTCGACGAATAGCGGTGTGTGTGTGTGTGTGTGTGCATGCGTCAGGAGTCCATGCCTCGATTCCGTGAAGGCAATGGTACACATACACACGAGCGCGCGTAATCGCACGTCCTCAAGCAGTCGCAGTGTCACAAAGATGCATTGGGAAGGTGGCATTCTACTGCTAACGAAACCAGATGAAGATCAGGTTTGACGTGTGCGATTTTCATACACAATCAAATGAGGCGGCCCGCTTATTCGGCTCTGCTTGCAGATCGCCAAGTATTGCGAGCCCGAGCCCACAGGAAAGGGAGGGGGGCGAAACGGCTGCCACGGCAGCGAGGATGAACTGCCAACGTTCCTCTGGATGGCAGACGACGACGGGAGATTGTGCGCTTTCTGTGGTCAGTCAGTCAGTCAGTCAGTGCGTCGAATTTCTCTTTCTGTCAGTCTACATGTAGAGGGGTGCATTTAAAAATTTGTGGAATCCACAGAGAAGAGCAACAGACTGCATGCACAGCCCATCCGTCCATCCATCGCCTGAGTCGTTTTTTTTTATTTTTTGTTGTTTCTGTCCCGATGATGCATCCACGGGGCGTGTGTGGGCCTGTCTGCATGGAGGGAGCGTCTGTTCTGTTTGGGGAGTTTTGGCGGACTTGAAGGAAGGAAGGGGGAGACTAGCTCCATTCTTTCTGAGCTTTTTTCCTTCCGTTCGTTCAAACAAAGGGGGATGGGGGATTGTGTCGGGGTGCGTAGATGACGTCCAAGAGAAAGTGTGTTTGTGTGTGTGTGCGTGTGTGTGTGTGTGTGTGTGTGTGTGTGTCCTTGTGTATGTGTGTGTGTGTGTGTGTGTGTGTGTGTGTCCGTGTGTGTGTCCGTGTGTGTGTGTCCTTGTGTATGTGTGTGTGTGTGTGTGCGTGCGGCCTCCGCTCGGTTGCTGTTTAGGTCGGCTAGCCGTTGTGTTTTTGTCTCTAAAAACCTGTCCTTCTATCTTGCTTTTGTTCATTTGTTCGCTTTTTCATGACTTCAACTTTCTTCCCAACCTGTGCGTATATTCTTGCCGCTACCGCCGCTCACATGTTTCTCGCTTCCTTTGTTGTCTCTTCTGTCGCTGACTCCACCCACCTGCAGATGAAATTCTCACCTGGTCGCG
Organism: Chromera velia; assembly: GCA_018398765.1. Taxonomy (NCBI): domain Eukaryota; family Chromeraceae; genus Chromera; species Chromera velia. The sequence goes on along the minus strand of JAHBMJ010003463.1, from coordinate 2,306 downwards.
CAATGGTCAGTCTAGTCCGACAGTCTGAAATCAAGAACTAGAAGCCGAAAACAGGCAAGGAAAAGATCGCCAACTCTCTCTCTCTCTCTGTGCATTTTTTACTTTGCCTTTTGGTGGCTGTTGTTTTTTTCGAAGGCTTTCGGTTTTCAAAAAATCCTTTGACTTTGCTTTGCTTCATTCCCTTTTTCTGCAGAGGAAAAAGAGAAGAATGGGCGCAGGCCGGAAAAGGAGAAGGGGGGGGAGAGCGATAGCGCCTCCTCATCCTGCAGACTCTTCGTCTTTCCCCCCAAACCCTCTCAGGCTCCCTTGGTCGGCCTCTCTTCCTTCTTTCTCTTTTTTTTTCTTCCTTCCTGCCTCCCTGTCATTTTTTTTTTTTTTGCCTTCGTGCTTTCTCGCTTTCTTCTGTTCCTATTTTCCCGCCTTCTCGCAGCAGAAGTAAGAAGGAGAAAGCAGAGAAAAGATCGAAGCCCATCTCGTGAAAGAAGAAAGCGTGTGCTCATTCATGCGTTGCCCTCCCTGCCTCTATGACTCCTTGATCGCATCGCAGTGCGGTCCGCTTTCTTCTTTCGACACGCTTGTTGCGGAGGCGAGAAGACAAGAAGAGCGAGGGCAAGGCCAGGGAAGGACCGAACAGGGGGGGCGGGAAAAGGGCAAGAAGGAGAAGGAAAAGGAAAGAGACCCAGAACGACCAGTCTCCGCCGGAAGCCTATCGAGGTCTGTCCATACATTTGCTTTCATGCATTCTGTATGAATTCTTTTTCATACAAAAAAAAAAAGAAAAGCCTATCGAGGTCTGTCCATCAAAAGGGAGGAGAACCAGTCTTGCTTCTCTGTCTCTCTGTTCTCTTTTTCACTAGCCTGCGCCGTCGCTCTCCCCTGTGTCTTTTGTTCGACAGATCAGTCGGTGTCACGTCACTCCCCTCCTCTCCGTCTTTTTTTTCTCTCTCGCTGTGCCGTCGCCGGCTGGATTCCATCACCTGCCCGAACGAAAACGGATCGAGGAGCGAGGGCGCATAAATAAATTTGTGTGTGATGGTATGAAAAGAGACGCCCGTAAACGTCCGCAAGCGAGCGTGCGTGTGTCAGAAAAAGGAACTGGGGGATGTTCAGGACAGGACAAGTTTTTTGTGCGCGCATGAAGCTTCGTTGACCTACCCATGTTGTGTTTGTGCGTATATGTGCCGGCCTGCAGGTCTTCCGACGGCGAGATTTGTGCGTGAACAGAGAGAGAGTGAGATGCGTTGAGTCAGGAAGGGTTGAAGGTGACGTGCAGAGTAACAAGCTAGGAGGGAGGGAATAGACTACCGGGAGTCGAAGAAAGGACGGACGAGGGGCGGGGGGGAGAAGAGGACAGACAGATCACAGGCAGACAGGAAGGAAGCACGAGGAAATTCTCCGCATGTGATTCTACCTGTGCTTGTTTTCTCTTTTTTGGTTTTGGCGCCGGTCGAAAGAATTGTTCGCTTCTGCTCGTTGGAGGGAAGGATGCCCGAAAAGAGGAGAGAGAGAGAGAAAGAGAAAGAGAGAAAGGGAAAGAGAGAGAGAGAGAGAAAAGAGACAGAGAGAGAGAGAGAGAGAGAGAGAAGGATGCCCGAAAAGAGGAGAGAGAGAGAGAAAGAGAAAGAGAGAAAGGGAAAGAGAGAGAGAGAGAGAAAAGAGACAGAGAGAGAGAGAGAGAGAGAGAGACCATGCAGACCTGATCGATCTGCCCTAGCTGTCTGTTCGATTGCTCGAGCCGAAATGGTGAGAGAGAAGGTGAGTCACCGAGTGCGTGTGGGAGCGAGAAAGGAGAAAGAAGAGAGGTGAAGTGTCAGGTGCGTAGGTCAAATTTTGTCAGACAAAATACACAGGTTCATGTTATTACAGTACCGTGCGGCAGAAAGGAAGATGGAAGCAATTGAGGAGAGCAGGTGGACGGAAAGAGTCGCATAAACTGAGAAGAAGAAGAGAGAAAAATTGAGATGCACGATCGATACCGCAAACTCGAACGAGGTGTTGTTCTCCAACTAAGTCTCACAGTTTCTGTATTGTGTGTTTATTCCAGCCTATGTTCCATGCAGCGCTGTGCCCTCGTTCGTCTGTGGTACTGCCATGCAGTCCTGTTGCATGATGCAGTTCTCCTGTCAGTATCCTATGTTTGTGTGCTTACATGCTCAGCCCGAAAGCACAAACTTGCTGTAGGATACACCTAGCATGAGGAAATCAATCTTCACTTTCAAAGATGCCTTTTTCAGAAAGGTGATTGATACCAAGTATACTGGAACACTACTAGTTACACTAGTCGTAACAATGGACCATGACTTGGT
>JAHBMJ010003462.1:0-10694 GCA_018398765.1 Chromera velia | reverse complement strand
ATATGCAATTTCAAATCTATCAATTTTACGTTCTTAATCTCTATTAGTACTAGAGTGAGTCTCAGTGACTAGTGTATATACACTGCCACACAGGCATATTTTTTTTACGGAACTGATAAGTTATAATTATATATATATTTTTTTAAATTTTTGAAACACACATCAGAAATGTTCTGATAACTATTGTCATGAGAAAAATGATCAGAGTGACAGTAAGTCAGTGACTCAGTGAGGAACCCTAAGAGGTTAACCTCAAATCTTACCTCAAATATCAAATATTTGAGGTTGAAGCTCAAATCAAATCAAATCAAATCAAATCAAATCAAATCAAATATAATTAAATCAAACATGGTCACTAGCCGCACACACACACACACACACACACACACACACACACACACACATATATACACACACCTCTATAAGACAAAATAGCGACAGTGCTCTAGGGCATCATTAATCACTTATCACTTATCATACATTTATATATACACACACACACACACACACACACACACACAAAAGTTATACTTTAATGTCAATTTTCTGGTTAGTTTTTTTTTTTTTTTAATTTAATAATCGCTACTATATACATTATAATATATGTATTAAATTCTAAGCGTAATCCTAAAAACATCATGCTTACAGTAGTAGACGGACCTAAGACGGTCTGTACTTACTTACTTACTTACTTCCTTAATTGTGGTTAAGCCTAGGGTCTCTGAAACCAGAGACAAATGGCAACCCATGCATGCAGTTGTAAACAAAAGGAGCAAACCGCCGCAGCTTAGCCTGCTTCTGCATAAATATGAACAACCACGACCCTCCGTAGCCTAGGCTGAAGCTAAAGGCTGAACAACTATACAAGACGTGTGTGCACTCATTTTAGACAAGCTTCGATCAGTGCACTTACCTTCTTTAGCTCCCGGTCCACAATAAATGAAACGAGCTCTCTTACATATGTCTCTTCTTCCCCGATACCTCTTCCCTCAGCTGCAGCAGTCCATCTTGCTCTGCAGACCCTTTCACTGATTCCTGTTCTTTCTTTCACTCTCTCTGCCAGCAAGTGAAGTTTGGATCTAAGCTACTCTGTTTGCACGCATGCAGACAATCGATGCACTGCATCGTCGATCATCTTTTTGCCTTCGACTGCAGGACAGTGAATACAGTGTTCTTCGCAGGATCTACCGTGTCTCTTTCCCCCACCAGCATATGCTCAAAGGAGAGAGGTGAAAAGAGAACTACCAAATAAGAGAAAGCGAGGCAGAGTACGTAATTGAACTGTATGACCCCACCCTCTTCTAACCCTCCTCCCTAAAAGCAACATGGCCAGACGCTGGTGCGATCGGTTCTCTATCTGAAAATTACTCAGTCGGGAGTTGCGTGGATAGATGTCACATGAACGGATAAGCCTACGCTCGCCGACGGGTCTTGAAGTCAACCATTCCGACAACTATTCTGAGGCTTCCCTTTCCCTCACTTTCTGTCTGAATGTCCATTTATTCGTTCCGTTTCTCCCTCTCTGGCTTTCTTTTCTCAAAAGATCTGATGCGAATGTCTGAAGCATGCTATTGGCTGAATTGGCCCATACCGGGGTCAGCGATCTGTACCATGCATCCCAGACTGCCCGAGGAACCTCCCTTTCTGTTCTCTTTATACTTTCTATGAAACCTCCCAACCGACAAGAAAGGATCTCTCTCATGGGACGCATACCAACCGAAACCAAAGTTGGCATCTTAAAAGAGTTATAGGGCAAACAGAATGTTTAGCGTACAAATCAAAGCTGCAATGCATCAGGTGCAACAATATCTCTCTGACTTACCAGTAAGGCTTCCAGCGAGTACGTTGCCACCGGCTCCCAGAGCGCCTGCAGTAAACGTCGAACTTTGCATCGAGGGGGCAGAGGAGCTAAGGATGAACAAGTGCCCATCACTGCCCCCAAACAGCGTTCAGCACTTTCCAGTCGGTCCCTGACTGACTTTCTTGGATCCCCTCCCTCAAACACATGACACCGAAGGTATTTATAGCTCTTTACACGTTCAACTGTCTTCCCTTCAAAAGTCACTTCCCTTTCTATTTCCCCACCTGACCCTGAGAGTACAAGAACTTTTGTTTTCTTTAAATTCACTTTCAACCCATGTTCCTGACAATAAGAGGCCAAACGGTCCAAACGCCACTGCAGGTCAGAAGAAAAGTGAGCAAAAATAATAAGATCGTCTGCATAACCTATGCTCTTAAGCAGTAAGTCCGCTAATCTTACCTCCTCAGGGATGCGGGGTCGCTGCTCCGTTGTTTCACTCTCCTCCCTCGGAGTCCTCTCTCCGCAGTCTCCCCCCCTCTGTCTTTCATCTGTATCTAATTCTTTATCCAAGCCGTTATCAGCTTCCCTCCTTTCAACACTCAAAGTAGAATGAATATTATTAATAAACAATCTGTTTTTTTAAAGTCGGTATATATAACCGTCAGTCATGGTGAAAACGTCTTGTGCGATCGAAAATATGTGTATTATACCCCCTTGGCGCTACCCACTTTTTTATCAGAGTTCCAATCAAAAGCACCGAAATCTGCCCGGTGGGCTATCGGTGCCCATCGAAATCCTCTCTCGGGCGCCTTTGGCGCCCACCAAAATCCGCCGCCAGGCGCCTTTGGCGCCGAAAGTTGCCTCTGTGGGCCTGTGGCCCACTGAAATCTGCCCAGCCTGCCAATCGGAAGTTAGCCACCGCCAGGGAGGTAATATATTATATACATGAAACGCGATCTGAATCATCTGATCTCCGTGTACCCGCCCATGAGAGGTCTTTCTTTTTCAGTTTTCCACCGCATATTCTCTTCTCAATCCGTGCCGTAAGTACCCCCCGCTACTTGCAGCAGAGCCTCTCTGTCTCTTTGATGCCCGTAAATTGACACAACAAACGAACTCCCTTGGTGTCTGTCTGTACACACCCCTCACTGACCCTTCTCTGTTCCGCCAACGCACCACTCCCATGCATTCATGCCTCCCACCACCAGCACAATCCCAGCCCTACCCCATGTATACCCACCACCACTCCAACCAGCGCATGAACCAACCAACCATTGCAACAAGACTCCTCCCCATTCCATCATTTTTCCTCCACATACCCGGGCCATGCAGCACCTCAATCGGCAGACCGGAGCATCCGCTGACGGCATAACATCGAAGTCACGCACGCACGAACGCTGACTTTGCAGCCGATCTATTCATTCGAGATCGATCATGACAGCCCTGATTGGGCTACACAACCGTGTGCTGACAATGCCACCACGCACCCCTGCCTGCAGATATTCTGCAGATCCCGATCCACACATGTACCCATAAAGAGACTACCAGTCACCAACCTTCCAGTCAAGAGGTGGGGCCCCCCAACCACCCTCTGCCGGGAGCTGAGAATGTTGAAGGGTAGGCGAAAGGCGGGGGGAAGGGTCCAAAGGAAGGAGGCAAGGGCGGTGGCATGAGTGCACCGTTTGGGAGAGTGAACATGGGAATCAGCATGAGGAGAGATGGGGGCGGGGGCGGGGGAGGGGGATAGGGAAATGGTCCACGGGAAGGGCCGAAAGCGCTCATTGCTGAAGCGCCAACGTGAACTTCCGGGGAGGCCTCTGTCGGAGTCACACGACCTCCCAGAGGGACAAGGTGCTGTGTGATCGATCGCTGGTAGTCTGACAGTGGGTTCGGGTTCGTGGGAGCATCCATCCTCAGCCTCTTCGCCCTCCCTTAGAAAGCGCTGCCCCACGTGAGGACAGTGGCAGTCTGAGAGACGAAGACTGTACTGGGTGGAATTTGATCCCAACCTGCCTGACGCTCTCCTCCTCGTAGCACGTGGATCTGCCTACGGAAGTCTTTGGGAACCTTGGCAACCTCCCTTGTCTTGCTCGTCTCGATGGTGTGCATCAAACGGAATTTCCTCTCATTGGTCAGATGCTTGACGAAGTCCTTGGGCTTCAGCCGAATACTTCTGTAGCAGTCTCGCATCCTCGTTGTCATCAGCCCCCAGGCTGAACCGTAACATTTCCATTTCTGTGGCTCCACAACCAGCACACCCCCAGGTCTCAGCAGGCGATGGCACTTCTCGAAAAGCGCAGTGATACCGTCGTCACCGTGGTGGAGGTGTACCCACTTCGTGACTGACAGGAGAAGGATGACGTCATAGAACCCGCCGTGGGCAGCTGCTGTTGGGTGAGTCTCTGTATTCGGTTCCATTCCCTTCCTCTTCCTGCCCCTGGCATGGGTGTTTTACTCTTCGAGGTTCCTATCAGAGTACTGAATGTTCTGCTGTAACTCCTCCGAAGCACAAACCCTGTCCCAGCGTTTTGAGGACCTGGTCATAAAATCCTCTGCAACAAACGTGATGTTCCAGGGGAAGGATAAGGTGGTTGGACCAGAGGCACTGGGATGGTGTGTGCTCTGGAGATTGGTCAGCGTGGCGTTGGCTTCGGAAATGAAGGAACTGTCGATGTCCATTGCCTCAACATGACTTGCACCAAGCTGATGAGTGACCATAAGAGAAACCTCGCCGTTGTTGCAACCGATATCGAGAACAGATTTATGACGGAAGAAATGGGGATCTTTGGAAGTCAAAAGACGAAGACGAGGGTCCAGCTCTTTGGCCCTCTCTGTCAGGTGTCGAAATCCGTAATACTGCTGGTAATTGCCGTGGGAGAAAAGTTCATTTTTTCGATACGCATCCCAGACTGGTCCTGCAACAACGTTCTCTGTCATTTTGCGTGGAAAGGGCCCACTGAAGACTCAGTGACGGCCTGCCTCTCGAGATGTTTGTGCCCCCCAGTCTTTGCTGAGATAAGGATGGTGGGTCAACACTCACTGATATATACATTATTGTGACGTCCAGAAAAAGGAAATGTTGTGTCTGCCCCGTCATGCAACAGACCGACTTTGCGAAGCGTCACAGGGTGGAGAAAGCCATGCTCACACAGTGCACACAGCTATTTTAGATGTAGATCGATACAAGAAAGCTGCATTCCTTGAACTGACAAGGGGAACTAAGGGAAGCTGCCCAGCGATCTTTTTCCGACGTTTCACACAAATCAGCTTGTCAGTCTGAACATTCTGAACGGATCTGCATGCGCGAGCGCGCCACTTTGGGCCGCAGATTGGGCGCCGCCATGGCGCTGCCGCATGTGTCAGACTGGCACAGTTTACAAAGGTCAGTCACGCAGTGAAGGCCACGTGCACGTACTGAGATTGAACTCTGAGCTTAGTGCTTGAGACTTGAGTTAGTCACCGCGATCTGCAGTCCACTCCGCATCGCCGAACCGCTGAAGGTATTAATATACGGGACTGCCCTGCGTACTCGCAACTTCCCAGAAACTCCTGTGAGACTGAAGATGGGTCTTGGTACCCGCGCTTTCGTTTTCCTGACTGTTGTCGGGGGGGTCGCTGGGGTGGTCGATCTGAAGGGCGCTGACTTTACAAAAGGGCTCGAGGATGCCCTGAAAGGAGGCCTGAAGGGTTTTGATCTGGAGGATCTTTTCTCAGGAAAGCAGGAGAAAGGTGGTAAGGTCGAAAAGGTGAAGGGAAAGTGCGGTGACGGCATTGTAGCGGGGGACGAAACGTGCGAGCCTTTCGACCCTTCCAAGCCTCGGACTCCTATCTTCACCCAAGGCCAACCATGGGGCAACGACTGTCGCAGTGATTGCACCTACTGCGGTGACGGTGTTATCAACTCACCGGAGGAGGAATGCGATGAAGGTCTGAACAACACCAATGATACAACCATTGTGGGGGACGCATGCAACACCGTCTGTCAGAACGTAACAGCCTGCCCGAAGGTCGAGGAAGGTCCGACAGCTTGCACTGACGGCAGTTGGATCTTGTCGGATCCTTTAGAGTCGTGCACAGACGCCTGTATCCGGGTGAGCAAATTCTGCGACGCCTGTCCGGGCTTCGAAACCAGGTAAGACGCCCATTCAGCTCTATGAACAAGCTAGGGTCCGTTCTTGTTCAGCACGATGCAGTGTTGCATCTATGCGTGTTCACATTTCTTCTTTTTCTACTGCAGGACGGACGATCAGGTGAACGCGGTCCTTGGGGAGGCGCTTTGCGATGCGCGACCGGATCTGTGCACTTTCGTTACCAACGGCTTGTCAACTAGCGCTGTGCCGGGGTACCTTCCGTCGAACGGGATGTGCTCAGTCTACATTGGAGGAGCACCTAAAAGCTGCGACGCTGCAGCACTTTCAAACGGTTCTGGTGGAACGTGTGCCACTTGCGTGAACTCCAGCTGCGAGGTGGACTGCACCGGCTACCAGAATCTCTGCTGCTGCAAGGACGACGCCAGCGGCGAAAATCTGACTTGCGGCTCAGGTTCAGGCTGACAGATTCTCGATGAGCCACGATATCACTATGCAAGCACCAATCGCTTCAGCGCAAGTGGAGCCTGGGGGGAGGACAGCTGGGGCAAGAATCACAGTGGTTCGACCTCAGGAGTGGAGGGAAAACGAGGAATTCATGCAGTCGCATACACGGATTGCAGCAGGCAATCGTCCTGTTTGAGGTTGGAGCTCTGACTCGGACTTGATTGACAGTAGGACCGATTGTTCGAAGATGACATGCAGTCTCGGAATGACAGGTCCCAATGCCCCATGCAGGTTGTGCAATTGGTACTCGCCTGCACTACATCGGAAAATGTCACATTTCAATTAATTGAGCAAAACTGGGACCAAACAAATCCTTGCTTCAAAGGTCCGTCTGTATGACTGATGATGATGCTAAAACTTCACAATTGACCATACAGGGCTGTTAATCACAGTGCCTTTCGGTACTTTGGTGCTTTAGGGGCCCTAATAGGGGGGGATGGTTTCAAATGGTTTCATTTTTCGGTACCGATGCTTTCGGTACTTCATAATAATCGCTTTAATAATCAAACTTTTTTTTACTTTATTTCAACCAATCTATAAACTTTTTTCGTTTTTGAATGGGAAAACGTTCACGATCACTTAGTATAAACCCTTTTCGTGAAAATTAAAATTGAAATTAATGAGATTCTGCCCAGGATTCTGCCTGAATACCTAGGACTAGACCTAGGATATGTGCGTCGTACTTAATTAATTATCGGGAAATCAACTAGAAAATCACTAAGTATAACTTTCATGACTTAAAAAAAAATAACATGTCTATAGTAACTTGTAGCTGTATATAATATATATATTTCAAAATCAATTATAAATCTAAGTTGTACATGTACTAGCTTCTGCATGACCTTACTTACTTACTTTACTTAATTGTGGTTAAGCCTAGGGTCTCTGCAACCAGACAAATGGCAACCTATAGCACATGAGTCATAACAAAAAGTTGTTAGAAAAAGGGTTAACGGTCAAAAGTGGATGGTAACAGCGTGCCACTGAGCGTGGTGTTTTCTTAGTTTTGGGTATAACTAGGGCACAATTAATGATGTATGAAATCACTTAAAATAAAATGTCAGAAAAAAAGAAATTAGAAAATGTAATAGCAGAAATACTAGCAAAAATAAATAAAAAAATCTGGAGAAAAATGAGCAGAAAAAACACTTTTAAAATCCTTTTCCTTTTTTTTCTAACTGCAACAGCTTTATATGTGACGTAGCTTTAAACTTTTAAGTCGATCATACAGTAGAACTTGAACTTTGAAATGAATCACTGCGTGAACCATCACGAATCCTAGCACGAAACTGGCCCTCTGACTGGATGCTTGCAATGGACAAACGATAAAAGGCATCATGATGTGAAATGCAGTTTAGAATGCAGTGCATCAAATTTTATAGGCGGTTTGTTGCGCTTTTAATAGAGTCAGATCGACCCAAGGATCGACCGGACATGCAGGTTGCCTCCCCCTGGCAGTAGCACGCCCCGTGCCCGAATGAGGACCTCAATTCAAATGCCAACCACCTTCTCGCTCAGCTCCCACAACAACTTTTGTTTCTCCAAATCCTGAGCTTCGATCGATGGTGCGTGAACCGCCAGCTGGTGTTTCCCAGCCGGATAAGTGTCATACCATCCATTGATGACACCATCAAGAGCCTCATCTACAGCCATATAAGCAAGGCACTCACCTCCAAAGCGGGGGGTTTCCGTGACACCCACAGTCCCAGAAATGACGTTGAAAATATTCGCAAACGCCTGATTCTGGTATCTGAAGAATCCCTGGGGGTTCGGAATCAAACCCGGGGAGAAGGCATTGACGGAAATGGCATTCCCACCGCTGGGCAATTTTTGAAATCGGCGAGAGGCCTCGGCAGTGAACAGCATGTTGCACAGCTTGCTGTCCTTGTAGGCTTTGTCTGCATCATAAACCCCACCGTCTATCATGCTGAAGTCGGGACCTGCCTTGAGACCAGACAGGTCCCCGAGTGTCGCCTTTGACCCCACGTTCCCTCCCCCACTGTTAGGATCGTGGACTGGTGAGGCAGTAACCACTACCCTGGGTTTCTCTGCCTTGGCAAGGGCGTCTTTCAACAAATTGGCCAGAAGAAAATGCCCTAAATGGTTGGTCCCAATCGTCAGCTCGAAACCATCCCGGGTGCGCTGAGGAGCAGTGTCGGCTGTATTCATGGCCAGCCCGGCATTCAGACACAGAGTGTCCAGGGGAGTGCGGGCATTTTTTAGCTCGGCAGCAAACTTCCTGACGCTGGTCAGGTCTGCCAGATCACAGACCATTCCAATCGCCTCACCCCCTGCACGGACACCGGTGGTGGTGGAAGCAGCTGCATACTCGTTGCACAGGTCTGCGGCTTTTTGGGCCTTTTCGGAGTTTCTGCATGCGCACACCACCCGGTGACCTGCTGCAGCGAGCAGCTTCGCACCTTCAAACCCCACCCCGGAATTGGACCCCGTGACCACGACAGAACGCCGGGGTGCACTGGCCAGGTGTGCCACCAGGTCCGTCTCTGACACCACCCGCTCGACCTTCACGTCTCCCTCTGCCATGGCAGTGGGGGGGGTTGAAAGTCTCATTGCCGTCTCCACACCCACCACAGAGAGCGGAACAGCCTTAGAGGATTCAAAGATGATATTTCTTCTGCTTCTACTGCGGTCCGATGGTTCGGCTGCCATGCGCATTGTGCGACTGGTGCGGAGGAGCTGTCTCCCTCCAGCATGCGAGGTACTGAGGAGGAGACGGGGAGACGGGGGGAGACGGACGAAACCCTGGGTGGTTTCCCACAGGGTTAGTGGGACCAACAGCAGGAGCTTCATCGAAGTGTGCATTGTCAGCAACCTCATCTCGAAATCGTCCGATGAAGCAGGGTCGCTTCGCGTTCCTATCTTCACAGCAGAGGAAAGGAGACGGCAAAAGATCGACAGTGAGAGAAGAACAGGGATGGAGAAATTCTTCAATCTGGGCTTTGCTCTCCCTCCTCTCCAAAGCATGAGCCCGCCATACTTGCAGCGGCCTAACTGTACTAACTGAGAAGGTCAGTTTGCCTGGTCAAAAGGGTATGCGGCCAACGACTGAGGAGTGAAAATAGGTGTATAAGTGCATGGAATTCGCGGTATACGGACGATCACAGGGGTCGGCGGGGCCGCGCCGCACGGTCATAGATTTTGTCGCGCGCCTCAGAGCGAGATCATCACCCCGGCCGACTAATTCGTAGCGCTCCGCACCATTTGTAGGACCCATCGGGCCTATAAACTTGCCGGAGTATGGATGCCGGGGGTGACGTCTCCTCCGAGATCCAGGGTGTCAAAGTCCGTCTCCAACCGTCTCCAACCAGAAAGTCCTCTACCCGTCGGTTTTGAGACCGAATGGGTATGAAAGAACACCAATGTCGCTCAGTGAAGTGAAAGCCACTTGCAATAGCCAATCTTTGTAGTAGTGGAGTGCGGTTTCTATGTTCGTTTGGGCGTTTTGACGTCAGAAATGGGTTGTTTTTGTCGGGGTCGTGGAGGTGACTCACAAGCCTTCGGCAAAAACACAGTGAAACTTTATCAGCACAGAGTCTTCACAGCGTTTCTCGTGTATCACCTGCTGACCACAAAGGCAGGAGCTGATACTGAGCTCGCTGCAAATGCTCTGAGAGATGCCTGCCCGTCTTTGTGGGAGTGTATGCGAGAGAAGTTCATCGATCCTCAGTGATGTCCTCCCCCTATTCCTTCCGATAAGGACTTCAATTTTGATCTTCCGTTAACTTTGCCTGCCTGTCAGAGGGATGCCCCTGAAGTTGGGGCTGTGGATGTTGCTGCGGCATCATCTTCCAGTGCTTCTGGAGGCCCGGAACCCCCGCATGAGGAAGGTCGGCTAGAAGGTCGGCCTCTGAGTGTTCTTGTGAGAGCGTCTTTCCAGCACCATCCTCCGGCCGATCCTGTAGCAGCCCCGCCGCAAGGTGGTGCTTCTGTGCTCGAGGAAAGAGGGAGAGGGAGAGGTGTTGGGAGAGGAAAAGGACGTCGGGGGCTTCCTGATCCGATCCCCGACCAGCTGCCTGAGCGACGACCACGTGCACGCGTTCTCATTCCCGAAGAAGAAGAAGTGAGAGAACCCTCAATGGTCCCTAACTATTACAACCCACTGCAGCGGCGCAGGGCCGATGGAGGGGGCTCCGGGTCTGAGGAAGATGAAGCCTTAGGGAGGGGCCCGGCGCGTGGGCATAGAAGAGGATGGGACAGCAAGGACTCACAAAATCCATCGGACATTGAGTGGAGGCTTTCACAAGAAGAGGGAGATGCGGCAAGTTTTTGAGAAAGTC
>JAHBMJ010003461.1:0-10566 GCA_018398765.1 Chromera velia | reverse complement strand
TGATACTGAAGTGGCTGCAAAATTTACGAGAAAGAAAGGGCAGATGCAAGTCAATGTGAATGGAAAACAAGAAGACATGGTTAGTTTTTTTAATAGACACAGCAAAGAGAAGAAAGAAAAGTCTGGTAACAGTGCAGTTGAACAAGGGAAAAAAGATTGGTTGGTCCGTGTTCAACAAAGTCGATGATGGAATGGTGAAGACACTAGTAGAGACACTAGTAGAGACAAACATACAATAACAACTAGGACTAGAACTAGGGTTGAAAAATATTTAAAACTTTGAGTTGAGTAATAAGTTTGCGAGGAAGTTAGTTTAAAAGTACTTCTAAAAGGTGCTCCTCTAGGTACTCCTAGAGGTGCTCTAGGAAATCCTTCGTAGAAAAAAAGAAAAAAAAAAAATCTAGAAAGGTCTATTTTTTCCTGTTTTTTTTTTTGTTTGATGCGTGCTTGCATGCAGTGCTCGCTAGATCTTTCAAACTAGCTTTTAATATTTTATTTTAATATTTCTAGACGTTGCCTAGAGAAAAAGAAAAATAAGATCATACAAGATCTCTAAGTATCATCTCTTAAAACCCTTTACTTTTCTTTTCTAGTTTCTTTTTTTTAGTCTATCCTAAAGTGAAACACTAAGTCTGAAATAAACTAGAATGGTCCAGTCAAGGATATCAGTCTAGTCACTTACACGGTTCTCTATACAGGAATAATAATACAAGACGTTTGTCCGGCTTCTGCTCTCATCGATCGAGAGTTGTTCCATCGAATCACCCTGAGTGTTTCACTAAGCAACTTCATAACATGGATTGACACATGCATTTTCTCCGTAATGTCTCAAGCCCTGCCGCACCGATAGGCAATGCAGCAGTACGGGACCGGCCAAGTCGGGCTGACCAATGCACGCCCGCCTCCTCTCTATAAGGGGCTGATTACATACATTCCTTTTTTTTTTTTTTTTTTTTTTAGAGAACAATCGGAGATGGGGTCGACATGACAGAAGAAGAGGAGTGAGAAGTGAAAAAAGGGAGTAAAAGCTCAATGGACATTACTTTTGTTAAGGGGTCAGCCATGTTAGAATGGGAAGAGACGAACGAAAGGTGGATGGAAGTTTTATCCAGCGCATTACAGAGGGAAAGGGTGTGCAGGACGAGTGTGCAAGGCGATTTTTTGATGATGCAGAGCTGAAGTGACTCTATGACGGATTGGAGGGCACACTCGGTCGGACGGGGCATCTCACTGGAAACCAGCTTCAGCAAGTCATTGGAGTCTACCTCCACTTCAGCCAGAACTCCCGTACTCCAGACGCACCCCAAGACAGGCAAGACGCACTCTAAGAAATCAACGAGGTCATGAGCAGCGTAGAGTTCAGCTCGGGTGGAAGACCGGGCGACTTGCTTTTGGGAAAATGCCCGCCAGTGCAGGATGACAGACTTTAAAGTAAAGAGCCACCCAGACTGTGGATACATATTTCCGGCAGACCCCAATGCGGTATCGCTCCATGACTTAGTAGAGAGGGGGGATGATGTGGAAAGGACATCAAAGCGAGAGATACGGAGGATACGGAAGATGGCGGTGCGTTGGGCATAACAGAGAAGGGAAAGGAGATAATCAGCATCGGCGTGAGTGGGAGCAGAGGAATAACGGCTTAGTTGATTGCACCCTTGTGACAAGTCGGGGTGAGTGTCTCGTGCAACCCACGAAAGACACCCCAGCCTTTCACGAAAGGCTTTTCCTTCCTGGGCTGTGAAGAGACGGGGCGGTTCGGAGGGAAGCTCGCGAGACGATGGGGGGAGGGGAATAACTTCACAACATGGATTGACGCATGCATTTTCTCCGTAATATCTCAAGCCCCGCCGCACCGATAGGCAACGCAGCAGCACAGGACCGGCCAAGTCAGACCGACCAATGCACGCCCGCCTCCTCTCTATAAGTGGCTGATTACAAGGTCAACTTGGTAAAAAACTTAGCAATGATCTTTAATAGGCCGACTTGATTGAAAATCATTGAGAAAAGTGTACGGACTGGCGTAGTAGACAGTCTTGGACCCAGGCGGGAAGCATCTGTAGCTAGCTGCCATACTATCTGCCATATTGTCAAGCATGTATGAGGAATGGAAAGATGACTGAGATCATCTCACTTGTCATTCATGCAAGACAATTCATCATTCAAGCAGATCGATCGAGCGTCCGACGATCGATCGGGCGAAAAAGGTGTCCATGATAGATCGAGGCGTGTTCATGAATAGATGCAGTGGCTCTGTCGGTCCCCATGGAGAGACAGGGAGAAAGGGGTGACTGTCAAGAACAGCGAAGGCCGGCCAGTGAGTCCATTCACTCACCCACTCATTCGTTCATTCATTCATCCATCCATTCAGCCACTCATGAATGTTTTCATTCATTCATTCATTCATTCAACGAATATAAGTCCTCCACTTCATTCATCCAGCCGGCCATCATTTTTGTATCCACCGGATTGGTTTCTCACCCTCCCTCCCTTCATTCCTTTTGCTTCCTCTAGACAGATCCCCTTCTTTGTGCCAATGAATCCATCGGCTGGTCGGTCGATGGATGGATGGATGGATCAATCTTTCAAGACAAGTTTCCATAGATTGCGGAACGACCACCCACCCACCCCGTCAATGAATGTAGATTGTCATTGTGGACCTCACTCTTTTGTTGCCTTTCCCTCCCCTTTGCACCTCCTTCTTCCTTCTGGATATTCACATGGAAGGCACGCCAATGGATGCATACACATAAAGACAGAAAGACACGCACTGACTGCACTGACGGACGGTGTGGGAAGAAGGAATGGTGTTGCATCAAGGAAGGCATAAAACTCTCTTCTGCATTGTCTTCACTTCTGAACGGGCATCTCTCTCTTTCTCTCTCCCTCTCTACCTGCACGAATGCACTCTCACATACCGTCAGACAGACAAGCAGGCAGGCAGGCCTCCACGAAGACATGCATCCATACATGCACCCCCTGCATTTTGCAAGAAGGAAGGAAGGAACCGAACAGGCCGAAATCGGTACGTCCGGTCGATTGATGAATCCATAGGGCCGCGTGCTCTCCCCCCCCCCCCCCCNCCTCTCCCGTCGCTTCCTGCCTCTCTGTCTTTCTTGTCCATTTCATTCTTGCTGAAAAGCGAAACGTATTTCTTTCAGTCTCTATCAGTTCCCACATGTGCTGAAAGACCGACAAGACGACAAGGCCGACAGGCACACAGACAGACAGACACAGTACACTTCACGTAAACACACGCTGCATTTACATTCATGCAGACCACGTAAACACACGCTGCATTTACATTCATGCAGAAAGGGGTCCGTCTATGCGTGTGTTCCTCTACAGGTCTATTTTTACTTCTGCCGGTCTGCCCACCCCTTCTTCCTTCCATCTGTCAATCTCTCTCTCTTTTCTGTCCTTTTATCTGCCTTTCTTTCTTATGCGTGTGTTCGCGTCACTCCGTCTGTGATTCAATCTGAATGCAAAACTCCTACTTCCAGAAGCAATAAGAAAGGTTGTTTTCACAATACAAAAAGGCTTTTTTTTTTGCAATACCAGAAGAAGAGCAAAGAGAAGAGGAAGACGAGGAAGAAGAAGAAGAAAGCATTTCTGTCTGCAATACAAGAGAAGACGAGTATTCTGAATGACAAAACGAGTAGAGGAGAGGACGGTAAAAAAATGCAGAAGGAAGGGATGAAGATCGAGGGAGTCGATCGGAATGACGATCTTCTGCATGAATGTAAATCAAATCAGCAAGCAGTCTGTCTCTCTGTCTGGCCTTCCTCCTCCCTTCATCTAACTTTCCTCTACCTCCATCTTGGCTGTCTGCTTTACATGATCTGCTTCTTCTGCTGAGGCAGAGGAGGAGGAGGACGAGGAGGAAGGCGGAGGGGCGGGAGCTTGGGGGATCTCTGTCTGTGTCTGTGTGTCTGCTGGGTTGGTTGGGTTTTCCCCCTCTCCCTCTTTCGGCTTCTCCTTTGCATCCAAAGGGGAGGACGAGGAAGAAGAAGGGTGTTCCCTCTTGACCTTCTGTGCCACATGAGTGACGGGGGTCTGCATGGAAGAGGAAGAGGAGGACGAAGAAGAGGAAGCTGGCAGCATGGAAATCGGCTCATCTTCTCCCTGTGTCAGGGAAGAGGGGGACTGGGAAGGCTGGGAGGAAGAGGAAGGGGCGGAAGCGGAAGTGGGAGGAGGGGGGTGGGCGTCTCTCGAGTTACTAGCCAGGAGACCCGACTCTCCGAAAGTTCTCTTCACACCCGGGCGGGGACGACTGTCACTCTCCCCCCCCCCAAGGGCGGGTGCAAAGGCAGAGGCAGAGGCGGAGGGAGCGTCAACAGATGATGTGGGGGGGTTTTGATTTCCTTCCTCCTGTTCTTTTGTTTTGTCAGTTTGTGTCAGGATGGCTGCTTCCGCATCGTCCATGATGACGTCATCGTCTACAGGGAACTCACCCAATTCCTCTCCTCCTCTCCCCTCCTCTTTGACCTTCGTTTCTTCTTCTCCCCCCTCGTCTTCTGCAAGGAGATCATCCGAATCGCCCCTCCCTGCCAGGGGCCCTGCCGCTTGGGGGGGAGGGGAGGTCTTCGTCTCTTCTTCTGCTGCTGCTTCTTCCTCTTCCTTTTGCTGCTTTTTGCTCCCCCTCCTTCCCTTGGACGAGGAAGACGCGGAAGACGGTTGGGAGGCACTGCCGGTTGCTCGTGCTCCCCTTCCCCCCCTACCCCCCCTCCCCTTTTTCTCCTTCTCTCCCTTTTCTTCCTTTTGCTGCTGCTTGGAGGAAGAGGAAGAACGAGACGGAGCTCTCTGCTTTGCTTTTGGTTTGGGGGGGGCGGCTTTGGGAGGAGGGGCAAGAGGGACGTCGTCCTCTTCTTCCTCGGCTGCTGCTGCTGCTGCCGCCTGCTTCTCTTCCTCCTCCTCCTCATCTGCCCACCCATCCTCCATACCACCCCCTACACCTACACCACCCCTAGGTTCTCCCCTCCCCCCCCCGGGAGCAATGACCTGCTCCTCCTCTTCCTCCTCCTCATCCCCTGACCCTGACCGAATGTCGGGATGGAGCTGATGAAGCAAACCTTCCATCTCCAACTCTCCCATGTCCTCATCCTCCCCATACTCATACCCCCCCATCTCCATTTCCTCGTCCATGAAGTAGGGGGCAAGTTCGGGGTCAATCTCCTCCTCCTCCTCCTCCTCCATCTCATCGGAGAAGAGAAAATCCTCCAAATCCTCTGCGTCGAGGTCGAAGTCATACTCGTACCCTTCACTTGTCAACCCCCCCTCGTCTCCAGACATTCGGTGGCCGGGGCGGGTGCGGGGAAGCCTGCCAGAGGCAGAGACCAGGTCTGTGCCCCCGCAGTCTTTGCAGAGTTTTCGGTACCTGCCGTGCTCACACAGACCCTTCCCCCCACACTCTCTGCAGAATCTTTTGTACTTTCCGTGTTCGCAAATCCCCTTTCCTTTACAGTCTTTGCACATGAACCTCTGTCTGTTGTGAATGCAAATGCAGCTACCCTTGCACTGCTTACAAAAACTCCTCGTCTTGCCGTGTTCACAGATTCCCTTCCCCCCACACTCCCTGCAGAACCTCCTGTACTTTCCGTGCATACAAATCCCCTTCCCCCCACACTCCTTGCAGTCATACCGCTGTCTCCCATGCTGACAGAGACGTTTCACTATTCGGACACACTCAGGGCACTCACCCTTCGGCACACCGTGCGGACACACACACTCCTGGCAGATCTGCTTCCTTCGACCGTGCTCACAAAACGCAGACCCCCCACAGTCTTTGCATATGGCCTTTCTCTTTCCATGAATGCACGCACGGTGGCCTGCCGGGGTACGAGGGACTCCCTGGGGGAATTCAGCCAGCAGAGCCTGCTCTCTCATCTTCCTTCTCGAGTTCGTTCCCGCAGCTTTGCACAATTTGCAGAAACGACGACGATTGTCGTGCTCACAGAATGCGCCCCCCCCGCACTCTCTGCAGTCGTACTTCTGCCGACCGTGCATGCACAGTCCCCTCCCCCCACACGCAGCACAAATCGACGCTTTCTTCCCATGGGCACACAAACGTGAACCCCACTTGTCATGCGTGCCCCTGGCAATGGAGGCGGCTGAAGCCCTCTGCTTCCTCCCAGTGCCGAAGGAGGCACTGGAGGAATTCAAAGAACGACCGCGACCCCCCTCACCCTCAAAATCAAAAACCCAATCATCGTCGTCCCCATCCGGATCCACTGACGACACGCGAGACCGGGTCCCCCTTCTGCCCCCCAACGACCTCTGACCGTACCCCTGTCTCCCCCTTACACCCACACCCCGACCCCCCGACCTCCCAGCCCCCCTTCCCCCCCCGGGACGGAAATCTTCCTCTTCGGACAGCATCTCTTCTTCTTCCTCTTCCTCTTCCTCCTCAAAAACGTCCTCTCCCATCTCCCTGAGGAGAGAGAGCGACGCCCCTCTGCCCCCCTGTCTGTCCTTCGGGTCGCCCGTCTCCTCCTCACCCCTTCCGGCGGGACGCTTCACAACCCTGCCCGACCTTGTGCGAGCGGGTGCGGGTGAGGGGGGGGGGACGGTCTCTCTTTCGGTCTTGTTCGGGGATGCAGTGACAGTAGCTGCCTCCCCCTCGCCCTCCCCTTCTCTCTCCTCTTCCTTTTCCTGCTTCTTCTGTTCCTCCGGAGGGGAGACGGGAGAAGGGGAAAGTCCAGAGGACGAAGGGACATCTGCATCAATCAATCAATCAGTCATCAGCGCAACAAAGAATGATCCAACTACATTACAGTCATCGTCTTGGAGTTTTCATGTTCATTCAAAATGCGGAAACAACTGTTTTGGAACGTAGACACCCTCAGGTTATCTTCCAAACGCCTTTCTGTGGCTTTGCACACTGACACAGGCACGCAGACAAACAGAAAACAGAGAGCCAGACTGAGGGACGGACAGGCAATCCCAAAAACGCACCGAAAAGCGCCTGTACACACTCCAGGGGGCTGATCGAAGCACCAAACAGAACTAAAAACGTCCGAATATGTGCCTTTTGGGTAGACGGCAGGTAGACGGACTGCCTGATGTTTGTTTTCAGTGAGAAGAGTAAAGAAGAGGTGCGGGAATGAAAGGAGATGAGGGCAGTTTCACAAGGAGAGGGGGAGACGAACAAAAATGTTCAAAACGAGGTATTCTTCACTTCTTTGATTCTCTGTGTGTGCAGAAAGACTGTCTAACCGACCTTCGGAGACCTTCAGAGCTTTTGGAGTCCTTGCGTTGGTCCTCTTCGCTCCTTTCTTCTCTTTGACTTCCTTTGGCTTGGGGTTTTCGGCCTCTTTCTTCTCGGATTTCGAGGTCTTGGCTCGTCTGTTCGTCTTTGCTGAGGAAGAAGAAGAGGGAGATTCCTTCTTCTCCTTCTCCGCTTCTTTCTTCACTCCTCTCGGCCTCTTGACCTCTTTTGCCTTCTCCTTCTCGTTCGTGGTCTGTTTCTCGGCGTCAGAGGGACCAACCTCGGGGGGAGGGGCCTCAGCCCCCCCCTCTGCACTTTCACCCTCCCGCCCCGCCTCCCCAACCTCCCCTTCCTCCAACTCCTCCCCCTCCCCGTCATCGGAGGAAACTAAAGCGCGCAGAACGCGAAGAGAACGTGTGGAGAAGGACCGGTTGGCAGCTGCTGCTTGGAGCTCCTGTCCCCCCCCGCAGAGAACCCGACGAAGTTCTGGTGACAAGAACATCGGGGATCGATCAATTTCCGTTTCCTTTCTAAGTAGACCTCCAGAAGACTTACAACCTCAGACTTCGAAGCTTCTTCGCCTCAGGCAAACTGTTTACTGCTGCCTCAGGTGGTCTTTGTTCGCTTCTAGTGCGGCCTTTGCCTTTCGTGACTTCCACGCAGGCGAGTTGACCCCGACTGACTGACAGACTGAGACTGACTGAGATCGAGTTTCTGTCTGACCGTTGTTGCCCGTTGCTGAACTTCGGGTGGTCAGAGCAAAAAAGGAGCCTGGTTTGGTGCGTGTAGTGATAGAATGACAGCGAGACAAGACAACTTTCGTACGTACTGCCCCTCAGCTTCATCACATTCGTAGAATGAGCGGTTTGAAAGAAGTGATGATTCAGAGCTTCGTTTAGCTCCCCGGTTTTCTCGTCTCAAGATGGCAGCGCAGTCCTGTTACGTTGGAGGGTGTGTCACGCATCACGAATTGAGTGTCACGACTGAGCGGAATTCGTGTAAGAGCCACAAAATTCCAGGTGATGCGTGCGAGCGACCTCAAAATTACTTGAACCGTATCCCAGCATCTTTCCGGGGCCCTCAGACTGAGCTGAAGATCACATGAAGATCACACATGCAGTGCACCAAAATGTACGCGTGTAGCAAAGCAACATATGGACTGATGGAGCTCTGTTGTGCTCCCAGACTGCCTTACATTGAAGTTCTGTACCGCCAGAAACATACAAGAAAGACAGTCTGCATTGAGATCTCGACCTTCCCTGCCGACTGGTTCTGTTTTGATCCTGTTGTTTGCACGTGTGCAACAGTTTGAGACAGTCAGTTAGAGTTCGGCAGACAGAGCCGTCCTTCTTTCTTTCTCTGTCCCTTTCGGACAGACACACAAACCTCTGCAGATCGAAAGTTCCTCCAAGCAAGAAGCCAACCGCTGGAGAGGATGGCGGCAGCAGGTTACGAAAGTGACCTGTACAATGACTTCGTAAGTGAGTGGGTCCAGGCGCGCCTTCAGCTAACGGACTTCAATCCAGAAGAGTTGTGGGACAGCACGCACCACACACAGATAGTCTCTGAGTGGTTGACAGACACACAGAAAAGCAGGTTGTGGGCCTGGGTGCAGCAGGCTGACTCCTCCTCTTCCTCCTCCTCCTCTGGCGATCACGGAGAAGGGGGAAGTGCCGGGGACGGGGCAGGAGTTGCGTCTTCTTCCTCTGACGACCCTTCAGAGCAGAAGAAGGTCCTGGTCTTTCATGACGGTAACCTTCCAAACCGTTTGAAGAGTGGGGAGGTAAAGAACTTCTGCTATTTCTTCAAACTAGCCCCAGAGGAGCAGATACAGCAGAGCACGATCAACGAATTGGTTTCTTTCGGCACCGTCAACGATGAGTTGCTGTCGTATCTTCTCGGGACGATGAACTCAGTCTTTGTGCCCCTCACGATGGCCGACCATGGTTGGGCAGACAACGTTCGGAAAGATTTCACAGCAGAGATCCAGAGGTTCATGGCAACTGCCACTGAGATGGCGTGGCAGGCCAAGGGAGCGACAGTGTTGTATATCCCGACAGACAGCTTCGAGACAGCGGAGGTAGCCGCGAAGGACAAAGACCTGGTGCAACGGTTTGAGTCCACATTGATGCACTGGATCCGACAGATCAAGGAACTCACCGTCACCACACAGCAGGACTCTGTGCATGACGCAGAGGCAGCAGGGCCGTTGGAAGAAATTGAATTCTGGAGGGCAAGAGGGGGAGACCTGTCTCATCTCCACCAGCAGCTTCAGACAGATGAGCTGCGGAGGGTGCTGGAGGTTCTGGCAGCTGCCAAGTCGACGTACCTCAAACAGTTCGATGCCTTGCAAGAGGACATCCAGACAGGGACAGTCGAGGCACAGGAAAATCTCCGGTTTTTGTCCATATTGGAGGAGCCCTGCAAACTCCTGGCAAAGGCCACGCCGCAGGAAATCCCCGGCCTCCTCCCGGCCCTCCTACACAGGGTTCGAATGATCTGGACGTGCTCGACGCACTACAACACTCCAGACAGGCTCACAGGTCAGTCAGAAAGACTGACAGACTGATTCATAAGTAGGAGGGAGGGAGAGCTACGGACGCGAAATAAAGATGCACACAGAGAGACATACAGACATGCTTCGTTTTCTCCGTTCCTCTCATTGACGCACGCATGATGTAGGCACTTCTTCGCCCAACCCACTTTACTGCCTGCGGAGTCTGAGCGTCTTTTGAAAAGAAAAGAGAAGAAAAAAAAAGAAAAGCATCAGTACTAACCATCTGCTGAGAGGAAAGAATGGATCCTCCTTACCTCCCTCTCCACTCCACTGTCGGAAAGAAGATCCCAAACGTCTGTATGCAGGTTCCTCTCTTTCTCTCTCCACTACGCACTGAATAAGTCAATAGATCATCCACTCACCCCCCCTCCTTGCCTGTGTTCAGGACTTCTTCGCAAGATGTCCAACGAGTTGATCAGAAGGTGCCAGGCCTCCATCCGTCTGGATGAGATCTTTGCGGGTCCGTGTATGTATGTATGTATGTATTCTTTATGTGTGCATGTAAGTATGTATGTAGGTATGCATGTATGCATGTATGTATTTCTCTCTCTCTCTCTCTCTCTCTCTCCTTTGTCTCTCCACTTCCAGTCAATCTATCTGTTCTCTCTCTCTCCAAGTCTCTCTCTCTCTCTCTCTCTCCCTCTCTCTCTCTCTCCAAGTCTCTCTCTCTCTCTTCTCTCTCTCTCTCTCTCTCTCCAAGTCTCTCTCTCTCTCTCTCTCTCCCTCTCTCTCTCTCTCCAAGTCTCTCTCTCTCTCTCTCTCTCCCTCTCTCTCTCTCTCCAAGTCTCTCTCTCTCTCTTCTCTC
>JAHBMJ010003460.1:0-10392 GCA_018398765.1 Chromera velia | reverse complement strand
GGAGAGAGAGAGGAGAGAGAGAGAGAGAGAGAGAGAGAGAGAGAAGTAAGCAAAGCTCTTGTTCCGCTTCTGTCTGCTGAAGGCTGCAGGCGAGTGCACGACAGAAGCATGGGGGATGGATGGATGGAGGGAGACTCCTTCCTGGCCCTTCAACCGGTTGCGTTCGTCTTTCGTCAATCACCATGCATCCATCGGTGCATTCGGCTAGAATAAACTCACCAGTGGTCCCCAGTCTCTTGTCGTTCTCTCTCTCGCCCACCGGAACGGAGGCTGTCGCTGTGGTCAATCTCTTCCTCTTTTTTCTGCTTTCTCTCCTCTCTCCTCTGAATCTCACCGA
Source organism: Chromera velia (assembly GCA_018398765.1). Classification (NCBI taxonomy): domain Eukaryota; family Chromeraceae; genus Chromera; species Chromera velia. Next base: position 10,055 of record JAHBMJ010003460.1, on the reverse strand, counting down.
GCATCCCGTACATCTTCTTCATGAGTTCCTCTGTGGGCAGTGAAGTTTCTTCTGCGCCGCTCTCTCTCTCCCCCTCCCTCTCACGTGCCCTCTCCCTGTCTCTTTCCTCCTCTCTTTTCCTCTCCCTCTCTCTTTCCCGTTTTCTCTCCTCCTTCACTCTCTCGTCTCTCTTCTTGAGGGCGAGCGCAGGAGAGGAGGGGGGAAGTGGCGGCTTGGCAGCACCAGCCAGGCCAGGGCCAAGGGGTCCCGTCGGCTGCCTGGCCGGTGGAGGCGGTGGTGAGTTCTCTGTCCGTTTGTTGCGCCCCGGACCCCCAGACCTGCAGACACGGACAGAAGTTGAAGACTTAAAGGTGCTCGCCCACGCATCCTGGCCCACAAACTGCAAGGAAAGACAAAATGCCGCAGAGGCCTCCCCTTCTTCTTAAGAACAATGAAGAGCAGCGTCAGTCAAACAAACAGCGTTTGTGCCAGGATACATGAACACACACACACACACACACACACACACACACACATACACACACACAGAGAGAGAGAGAGAGGGGGGGAGGGAGAGGGAGGGAGAAGGAAAAAAAAAGAGAGAGAGAGAGAGAGAAAGCGAGAGAGAGAGAGGCAGGCAGGCAGGCAGGCAGGTAGACAGGCGGACGGAGGCAATGACTGACTGACTGACCCGAAGGATGCGAATTCCACTTCCCAATCTGTCCGTCCTTCTCTGGTCTTCATCATTGTCTCCTCTCTTTCTCTGAGGATGTTTTCCAATTTGGGAGGGTCTTTCCGGTCTCCACCTCCGTACATGCTCTCTGTCGATTCCTCCTCTTCCCCTTCTTTGTCTTTTGATTTTTCCTCTTGGCTCTCTTCTTCTTTTGTGTGAGGAGGCACGCTTCTGTGATCAGCCCTCCGGATCTGTGTGCCCCCCGGCTGTTCATTGTTGCTGGGCCCCCCTCTGTCCCCCTCCTCCTCCTCGGCTCTCTCGCCCGATCTCCCACCCCCCGTCTCGCCCTGTCCCTCGACGTCCTCTGCTGAGCCCTCTTTGTCCTGCCTGCAAGCAGGCAGAGTGAATGAGTTGGAGAAAGAGTGGATTGGGTAGGGAGAGAATGAGATAGTGCTTTTGAAAAAATGACACATACCCAGAGAGAGCGGATGGAGAAAAGCATTCGGCTGTTTTCGTCAGAGGGCACAGGGGGCAAAAGTTGAAAGCCAAAGGTTGCTTGCTTGTGAACAGAAAGGCAAAGCGAGCAGCAAGGCGGCACAAAGAAAGCATCCAGTCATGCACACTCGCACGGCTGCACAGAACCGCCTAACAGTACACGTGAGTTTGGATTGGAACTGACGTATCAACGTCCTCGGCTCTGTCTCCATCCCTTCTCGTGTTGATCTCCGGAGAAAGAGACAGCGAATGGCTCGAATCCGAATCCGAACCGTCCTCCTCGGAGGAGGTGTCGGAGTACCTCGAACTGAAGTCATCAAAATTCATCGCCATTTTGCCAACCGTCGAATCGGCCAATGGACGACGGGGCAGAAACACCATCACAGATCGAACGAGGAGCTTCAATGCGTCTCCTCACTTCCGGGAGATGAAAAAATGCGCCAAACACGACAGCGAAATCGATTCTGGCTACCCTACAAGGAATGCAATGACACGTGATGGCCTCTCAGTACAAGGAAATTCTGCAAAACTTACAGTGATGCTGGCATACTGCAGATTTCATACTGGACAGTAACACAGCCATCGTCAGGCGACGTCAGCCAACAACACTCATGCACAATCCCGACACAAAATCCGGCGCGCGAAGGCGCGTTTTTTGACGCACGCGCGCAGTTAATTCGAATTGCCGCGAGACAGAAATGCTCAGTCTGGCAGTGTCTGGCTGCTTGTTGAGATCTGTTGAGGCCCGGTGCGTCACGATCGGACTCATTGGAAATGATGATCTTATGATTGATGAGTGGTGGAGCATCTGCTGGACCCTGGACCTCACGAGGTACCTGAACTAGAGTTGTTGATCCCTGCCTGCAACTGCCTGCCATTTACTCACCACAGATTGAATATTCCAGCCCAGTCTGTTCCATGCCAGAATACCTTGGCGGTGTCCGGTGTTCCAATTTGGGATCTGCCCGTAGGTTTTTTTTGACCGTTTGGTCTTTCATTTATCATGATAGCTGCTGTGCTGGGGCTGGCTCTTCGATGCTTTTTGATTTTCCAGGTTGGCGAAAGCTTCGCGGAACGGCGCGGATGCCGTCTCCTTTCTACCTATCTTGAACTCGTCCGCACTGTTTTTGCTCTCTTGGGACATTCCTTCTTGTGGCCTTGCTTGTCTGCAGTCATCCGGTAGACCACTACCACGTGGTTGTGCGTGAATCAGACAAGAGAGGGTCCGACGGTGCGCGATGCCTCGCGAAAGAGACGGCAAACAGCCCCCGCCTGTCTGTTTGCCTTCCAACAAAATCTTTTACGATCATTTTGTTCGACTGCGTGAAGAAGCAAAGGCGGCGGGTAAGATGCAGCAGGCCTTCTCGTTTGCAAAGGTGGGTTCGTGGAGAAATCTGGAGTCGTTAAAAAGAACGCATGGAACTGGATTCTTGATTTTTCCTATGCGTGGTACACAGTGCCTCTGCTCAATGTTTGTTTTCGTCGGGTATTAGAAAATTTGTTCTAATGATCCGTATGGTTGTACACCCATGGCACATATATTTGTCCTCAGTGGAACTCTTCGCTCTCTCTGCGTGGAATCAATGAGAGTAACAAGCGTTGCTTTCGCCTGCCTTTTTTTATTTCTCTCTCCCCATGCGCTTACGCGTGTGTGTGTATGTGTCTTTGCGTGTCTCTTGATTGGGTCTCCCCGGCAGCATGTCTTTTTTTTTCGTGTGTGAAGGGAAAGATCAGCAATCACGAGAAAAGCATTCCACACCTCTCCTGTTTCTGCCTGCCTGTCTGAGCAGATCGTGAAGTCCATCAAGAAGTTTCCCCTGCCGATCACGTCAAGCCACCAGGCCACACTGCTGGAGGGGGTCGGCAAATTTTATGCATCCGCCTTCGGCAGGTCAGGCCACTGCATCAGTATATCTGTCTCTATGTGTGTGCTCCCTTGTCTAAAGAGGTGGTGCCTGCCTCTCTTCTTTGTCGTGTTTGGAACGTTTTTTCTTTAAAAACAAGAGTCGCTTTCTCTCTCTTATTTGCCGTGTTTGGAACTTTTTTATTTTACTGATTCGCTTCTCTTATTTGTCTTGTTTGGAACGTTTCTTTTTCTTAACTGATTCGTTTTCTCGTCTCGTGGGAGTCATGAGAGGCGTGTGAGTTCAAGTGATCACATGAAGACTCATCGGGGGAGCAGTGCGCTGTCTGATTGTTTTTCCCTTTTTCGTCGTCGGTGACATTTCTTTCCTGTTTTTGGTTGTTGGTTTTCAATAGTAATGATAATGATAACAATAATAATAATAAGACAGAAGTCATACAGTCGTGCTGTTTGTCTCTCTCAGTTCTGTCTCTCTGTCTGCATGTATGTATGTATGTCTATCTTCCGGGTGTCTGCTTGTCGGTGCTTTCTTTGATTGTTCGAATGGTTTTGTCTTGTTTTGTTTTTCTTTTGGAAGGAAGAGAAAGAGAAAAGAAGTCATATGGTCTGTCTGTCTGTCTGTCTGTCTGTCTGGATGTCTGGATGTTTGTTTCACAAAAAGAGCGAAAGAGAAGCAATCCATCTTTTGTCTCGTCAGTCTTCTTTCCCACCGTTATCCGTCATTTACTTGCCTGTACGTTTCTTCCGTTTGTCTTTTCCTCTCTTCTTTTCTTCCCTTTTCCGCCCTTCCTTCCTTCCTTCCTTTCTTCCGCATGCCGTTCCGTCCGGTCTTCGCACGTGTGCTGCTTCAGTCGCTCATCCGTCCTGGCACCGTGCAGACTTCTGGAACAAGAGCAAAAGAAAACAAAAACGGGAGAGTCTGGGGCGGGCAACGTCGGAGAAGGAGGGGACAGGAGGGGTGTGCAGGGAGCAGACGGGGCGTCCCCGCTTGCAGCTGCTGCCTCCGCCGCCTCAGATGACACTGGCCAGAGCCAAAGCCAAAAAGTGCAGCTGCAGGCCACCCGAACGTTCCTTCAGAATCGCTTTGCAGAGGCAGACGCATTTGCCATTGCTCTGGCGAGGGTCCGACCCCCCCCCCCTCTTCCTAACCAGACAAAGGATGCAGCAGCAGCAGCAGGCGGAGGAGAAAGTGGCATCGGCCCTCTGCCGTCGTCGTTTTCGTCTTCTGCCTCCTCTTCCTCCTCCTCGCATGCTCTGCTGGGGGGGATCGGTGAAGGTACAGGCGCTTTTCTCTCCTCGTCCTCCTCCTCCGCAGTTGGAGCAGGAGAGCTAGACAGGGAGGAAGCAGCTGGGAGAGGGGGTTTTGAGAAACAGAAGAACAAAGCGAAAGTGGGAGGCGGACCGACAGATTCCTCAAGCCGAGGAGGAGGAAGAGGAGGGGTGCCGGAAGGGGATCTGATTCACGGAAAGCAGGGGGGAATGGAGGAACGAAAGCGCCGTCGTGCTGCAGCGAACAGAGCCTACAAGCCCTCGGCCAACACTACAGGCTGGTCGATTTTGGTCTGCCTGTATCTGTATGGGCACCTCCACGAAGGGAGAAGGATGAAGAGAAGGCACTTGAGGAGAGCGGCAGAACGCGTGCAGAGAGTCAGTCAGTCAGTGAGAAAGCAGAACAGACCTGATGTTTGCACCCGTTGAAGGATGGGATGCATTGAGTGGCAGGGTTTGCAGATGCAGGTGGCAACTTCAGAAGAGAGAAGGGGCGGCCTTCGGGGTTCTCAGAAAGAAGGAAGGAAAGAAAGAAAGAAAGAAAGAAGGAAGGAAGGAAGGAAGGAAGGAAGAAAGAAATCTCAATCTCAGGCAAATGAAAAGAACCCGCTGAGCAGACATTCAGAGGGAATGGAAAATTAAGCTGAGGTTTAGGGTCGAGGGCTTGTGCGATGGGCTCGTTTCTCTTCTTCCTTCTTCCTTCGACTTCCTTTCCCACGCAATTTCTCTTCTGCTGTTCTCTTTTTGTCCTCTTGTCCTGACTCCTTTTCTCTTCTTTTCTCTCCCTTCTGCTTTTTCGCTTTCTCTCTCCAAACAGAATCCTGCTGCTGCTAAGAGAAGCGTCTCTTCTTTGTTCATATGTCCTCTCATTCCCTTCCTGCCTGGCGGCTGACTGCTTGCGTACGTGCAGTACGTCCCCTGCCCTCTCACGTCGTGGAAGTCTGCGTCCACCCTCGAGGAGAGGGGGCTCCTCTCAATACACCGCCCCTCTGCCCCCCCTGCAGAACCCGTTGGAGGGGAATCAAAGAGACAAAAGAATGCGGCAAAGGAAGATGCAAGGGGGGGAGCGGGAGGGGAAGGAGTGAAAGGGAAAGGGAGAAGCAAGAAGGCAGACCGGGAGGAGATGGAGGAACAAGAGGAATTTGCCCTCACTCCCCAAGGCGCTCAGATGGCAGAGCAGATAGTGAGGACCCTCGACATGCCGATTGTTGGTCTCACACCTCCCCGGTCGTCCTCCAAGCCTCAGACGCCCGCGGCAGAAAAGGAAAAGGAAAGTGGGGCGGCGCCCACTCCCATAGCGGCGGCGTCGAGAGTGAAGGAAAGGACCCAGATAGTCACCCCTCTCCCTCTCCCTCTGCCTCTGGGTCTGCCTCCTGTGCCTGTGCCGCTATCGCTCCATCACCTGCAGCCCACCATTTCATCTGCACAGAAATCCAGAGAGAGGGAAAGAGAAAGGGGGCCGGGGTTCCGCAAAATGACGCGGGAGCAGGGGAGGGGGGATGGCCTCAGCCCCCTGCAGGGGAAGCGCCTTTTTTCGGAATTCAAATTCAGAGCGGGGGNGGGGGGGGGGGGCAGTGGAGAAGGGTTAGGGGCCAAAGGTAAAGAGAGAGAGAGAGGAAGAGACAGGATTCCTGGAGGGGGAGCGCAGCAAGGTCCCCAAATGAAGGCGGGGCTGCGGGATGGGGTAGGGGGAGATGAAGGCAAGGACGATGTTCAGATGGTTGATGTGGATATGGGGGGAGGAAATACAGGCAATTTGTTTTCGTCTCCTTCTCCTTCTGCTGGTGTGTTGGGGGGACGCGACTGTCTGTTTGACTCTTCTCCAGCAGAGCCTCCTGTGGGTCAGACTCCCCGGGTGAGTCATCTCAACAACCGAAATGCTCATGGGAGTTCTTTCGGGGGGCCTATTTGGGAGGAAGCAGAGAAAGAGAACGAATTCGATGCCTCTGGAAATGGCCAGGTCCAGGCCCAGGCCCAGACACCCCCTCCGAGCTTGGAGGGCCGAGTGGTGATGCTGGTGGACACGCGGGAGGTCTCAGGGAAGAGCGGGCCGCAGCGTGAGGCGATCATGCAGGCATTGGAGGGGAGGGGGGTGAGGGCAGAGAGGAGGGCGTTGCCTGTCGGTGATGTCGTGTGGGTCTGGAGGGAGAGCGGCGGTTGGTCAGTAGGCGGTCAAATGATTAGATTACTTCTCCGTTCCTTCCGCACTCTTTATTGCTGATGGTTCCAATAAGAAGGCAGGATATGGTGGGGGTCTGGCAAGGAAGAATGTCAGTGAGCCGATACCTAATCCCTGTGTGAGTGTGTGTGTGTGTGAGAGAGAGAGAGAGAGAGAAAGAGAGATAGACCGCGAGAGAGAGAGAGGAGAGAGAGAGAAAGGCAAAGAGAGAGAGAGAGTCTGGGCCGGGATGCAGACACGAATTGTTGCGTCCGCGAGTGGATTTGTCTGCGGGTGGTTAGGCCCATGCTCTTTGTGGATGTCTTTTTTCTCTACCACGTCGCTCTCTTCTCTCTCTCTCTCTCTCTCTCTCTGTGTGTGTGTGTGTGTGTGTCACGGAGCAGATTTTGTTCCTCTTGTTGGCACAAATGGAGGAGCAAAGGACGGTGGGCAACCGCAAAAACAAAAAGAAAATCCTGGCACTGCCTCAAGAGAGTTTGTGCTTCCCTGGATCGTGGAAAGAAAAAAGGCGTCGGATCTCTCGCACAGCATTCTTGATGGACGGTCGGTCGGTCCAATGATTGGATGGATGGATAGATAGATGATTGGATGAAGGTCGTGGTGGGTGTTTTGCTGAAATGATAGAGGTGTGGTCCTTTCAACTACATAATGCCCCCTCTCAAGGAGGCAGTCCCCAGGGTGTGATGAGGGCAGGGTCGGTTCGTTAATGCTTGCTTCCTTCCTTTCTTCCTTTCTTCCGCTTTCTTCATGTGTTTTTCTTTTGCGACGAGTGCCTTCATTCGTACATTCTTTCTTTCTTTGTTTTCTCGCTTCCTCTGCGCAGGCCTCTCTTTTTCTTTTCGATTTCCCTCTGTCCTGCTCCCATGAATGTTCAGAACTTATCTGGTCTCCTTTTTGTCTTTCAAACAGCAACTTGCATAGACTGAGTATATGCTCCTGTCCTCCCTCCCTCCCTCCTTCCCCCCTCGATTTGCATACAGATATGACGAGCAGAAGTACAGACTCTTGAGGTGCCCGGGGGTCTCCACGGTTTTCTATTTGGCAGAAGGAGTTAATCCATGCGTGGGACGCCCGGGGCGACCCTCAGCGAGCGGTGATCCTGATCAGGGCGATAGAGATAATCATCCCCCAGCAGGCGAGGGGGGAGGGGGGAGAGGACGCTTCCGAGGAGGAGGGGGGGGGGGCTACCACCCGTGGGCCCACCGAGCTGCTCATCGGGACGCCATTCCTCCTGGGACTCTTCGAAACGCCGTGTTGCACTCCCAGATGATCTCGGGGTTCCACCCTGTCTTCACTGAGCACATTGACAGGAGGTGGGTGCATGGGTGTGGGGGTTGGTTGGCGAGGGTGTCAGCACGGTGGGCTAATCTGATCATCATCATTACGTTGCCTCATGCAAAGTTTGTGGTGTTCGTTCCTTCGTTCGTGAGGGTTGGAAGGAATCAAAGGTTTGTCTGTAAACCAACCAACGGGCTTTCTTTGCGATATCAACTTGCGGTGGGTGGCCCTGTGGGAGGGATGGAGCCATACTTGGAGGCGACCTGGAACTGAAGTCCCGAAACTTCTAGTGATGCAGTGATCACTTGCACATCCATCACAGAGGGCACAGAGGGAGTTTCTTACTGTCGTGTGGAATTTCCCACTCGGGACTGAAAACCGTCATGTCTTCTGCGCTTAGGTTTTGATCTGAAAGCATAGACAGAAAATGATGCGAGGGAAGCCGTTGCGTCCTGTGTCTCTATCTATCTATCTGTCTATCTATCTATCCATCGATGCTTCTCTGTGTTCTTTGTTTATGAACTGTGTCACTTCCTTTGTCTCTTCCTTCATTAGACTCCATCTCATTGCGTTTCCATTCCCCCATCTCTTTTGCGCTGTTTTTTTTGTGTGCAGCGTTGAAGTTCTTTCCGATCTTCACCGGGCGATCGTGAAGGAAGTAGAGAGGTGGAGACAGAAACAGAGACAGGGGCCTTCTGAAGGTGGGTGGGTGGGCTTGCTTCGTTGTCTTTATTCCTCGGTCCTTCCAGGCTCTCTTCCTCTCTCCATTATTTCTCTGTTCCTTCAGTTCCTTCCTGCCACCCGTCTCTCTCTCTTTCTTTCTCTCTCTCTCTCTCTCTCTCTCTCTCTCTTTCTCTCTCTCTTACTCAGAACGGAAGCTGTAAAAACAAAAAGAAAGCACGAGCATCAGCGAGTGAGAGTGAGAGGAGGGAGTTTTCCGTCAACGAAGAGAGAATCGAATCGAAGAAAAAAGAAAGAAAAGAATGTGGAGGGAGCCACGACAGACAGGGTCTTTTTTTTAAAGCTGTTTTCACCTGACGCAATTCCCTTTTTTGCCCTTTGGTATTTACTGCCGTCCAGTGTACCCATGCAGTGTGCGTGAATGAAAGACCCGCAAGACAAACGTGTGCTCGGACAAAAGAAGAGCTTCCTGCGATTGCGGGAATGTTCTTTTCGGTTTCTCTTTCCTATCGCCCTTTTTGTCAGAATGTATCAGTCTGGAGTTGGGAAAGGTGACTGAAAGTGGGAGGGCATTCTTCGCGTTCCTCCGGCGTTCCTCGGAGGAAGTACTTCTTGACGGCTCCTTCCTGCACCGCTTCACTTCACACCCTTTTCTTTCAAGCTTCTCTTCATAGGGCGGCAAGAAGACTGACTGACTGACTGGTGCGGTTCCCGTCAATCTCTCTCTCTCTCTCTCTCTCTCTCTCTTTCTTTCTCTCTCTCTCTCTTTCTTTCTCTCTCTCTCTCTCTCTCTCTCTCTCTCTTTCTTTCTCTCTCTCTCTCTCTGTAGGGGGCGCTTCGTCCTCTTCGTCTTTGAATTTGGACGCCAGTGACGCTGGTGAGGGATTGTCGTCCTGGCTGAGGCTGGAGGGTGCGGAGAGGGAGGTTGCGTGCGTGTCTCTTGCCTGGGACGAGTGGGAGAGCGCGAGTGCGAAGAACTCAGAGGCGGTCGTCGTGGAAGTCTTCGGAAGGCAACTGAGAATGGTCAGCCAGGCAGGCAGGCAGATCAGCTCTTGGTCGACAGTGGGTGAGGGTCTGTCTGTTCGCGTAATTGTAGGAATCCTGAACAAACGGCTGCATGGAAGGAATCCTCTGGCATTCATTCATCCATTCATTCATTCATCCATTCATTCATTCATCCATTCATTCATTCATTCATCCATTCATTCATTCATTCATTCATTCATTTATTCATTCATTCACTCGCTAAACATCTGTCCATGTGTCTGTTTGTGCATTTGCATGCAGATTCCTGGGGTGGGCCCCGAGTCAGTGGAGGCGCTTCTCCACGTCTGGCCGTCAGCCCGTCTGCTGGCCGCGGGTCTCCGCGCAGAGCCGCGGGATGAGGTCCTCGTGAGAGAAGTGAAGAGGCGCTGGGCGAGGGCGAAGGGCAGAGAGGGTGAGAAAGGATTGCGGGCGCCTGTGATTGAGAAGGTCTGTCGGCGGGTTGTGCGTTTTCTCTTTTTTTCTTCTTTTCTTTTCTCTTCTTCAGTGCTGTGGAGGTTCCTGCACGGAAGTCCTCTCAGACACTCACACACTCACATACACACACACACATACACACACACACACACACACACATACACACACGCACACAC
>JAHBMJ010003459.1:0-10706 GCA_018398765.1 Chromera velia | reverse complement strand
AGACAGAGAGAGACAGAGAGAGAGAGAGAGAGAGAGAGAGAGAGAGGAAGGCAGAGGGGGGCAGAATGAGGGAAAGAAAGAGAGAAAGAGAAAGAGAGAGACAGAGACAGAGACAGAGACAGAGACAGAGAAAGAGAGAGAGAGAGAGAGAGAGAGAGAGAGGCAGAATGAGGGAGGGAGGGAGACAGAGGGAGGGAGGGAAAGAGGGAGATCCGTGGACTATCGCAAAAAAGACAAAAATACATACCTGCATTTTGAATTCATTCAAATGGTGCCACTTGAACTTTGGCAGATACCGCATCGTCCACGTGAAGTCTCTCCAGAAGTTGTGTCTCTTCTTTCCCCCGAACGTCCTTCCGTTCAACGCAGCTGCTACGCTCTTTGCAAGGGACTTGTCGGGAAATTCCACCCAGCCGTCGACGTACTTCTTTCTCTTCAGCTTGCCTTGACTCATCTTTTTTCGAGACTGGGTGGCGGCTGCATGCGAAGAGTAGGACATGAACACAGCGACAACTTAGGGTTGTGGGGGAGGGAGGGACAGTGATGAAGGGACGGGGGCGAGCAGCGATTCGATCGGGAGGGGCGGGTGAATGTCAGAGACAGACGGGGATCGATTTGGAAGGAAGGGAAGAAAAGAGTTGAAGGATCGAGGAAGAGACAGAAATTGCGAGACGTAGACGGACATCTCTCTCTCTCTCTCTGTGTGTGTGTGTGTGTGTGTGTGTGTGTGTGTGTGCAAGTCATGTGCCTTGAGAGAGAGGCGAGAATGGGCGTCAGTGCTGGTCTGTGAGTCAAGATCACTCATGGTAGCCTGTAAGTCAGTTCATCATTGGGAAGGTCAGTCAATCAGTGATGACATCGGCCAGCCGGGCAAAGGAGCGGTTTCAGTCAGCTGCTCTCAGCCAAAGACTGTCTGTGAGCCCTAGCCCTCGTGACCCACCCACGCACATCCCCAGTTCTGTACGTCCTGTCCCGCCCCCCCCCTACCGACCGGCATCTTCAGGTGTCATGTAGATCCTGCCCACCTGCCCATACTGAGACAAGACGTTCCTCAGGTGCTGCGGCTTCATGTAGGGGGGAATTGAGGAGAGATAAATGACCCCCGACTTGTTCTCCCTCTCCTGTATCTCCTCTAATGCCGAACTCATTCTACCCTTGCTTCGTTTCCTCAAACTCTTCAGCGTCTTCTCTCTTCGTCAGTTTTCTGTGAAATTGAGGAGACTGGAGCAAAAGGATTTGCCATTCGCTCAAAGCACTTCGATCGACCGGTCAGACTGGCACTGTGAGTGATGTAGAGGTTCTGCACGGTTACAACACAATGGGCAATCCTGATACAAACCACTGTTAACCCCGTTTCGATCTCCCTGTGAGCTTTCTCTTTGACGATCAATGGCCGCGCGCCGGCGGCGCACGTATGGAAAATTTTCTGGCAGGCCGGCTGGGCCCACCCGTCGACCCGGCCGACACAAGACAAGACCGAGACCGCTTCGAGTCGTTCGCCAAGACCGAAAGTGTATGAAAATGAATCAACCCAAGTTCTGACGCTAAACCTCCACTGCACTGGCACACTGGACCGAATAGATAATGATATATAATGAATCAACCAATCAACCAAAGCTAGGACGAGCTATAGGACTTCAGACTCAAGCGTACTCAAACGATGATGTCATTAACAATGATAGATATTTTACCTTAGATTTATACATTACATGATAGTAACACCGTGTTACACTGTGTGTCAGTGTGTCACACACCAACGAATAATAATGATCAGAATTCTGATACTGATGATGTGACCAATTATTTAGGGATTGATCCCCACAACAATCTTAATTAATACAATAGTGACTAATATCTTTTAACGTATATATATATGGTTGGAGTATGCATATCTGATGATTCCGCTAGTGGGCAAGCTAGCAAGCTATACGGGGCTCTACATACACCCAACTTACTTGAGTCTACTTCGGTACTCATCTGTCGGGTCCTTCATTGTCACTTCGAGTCGTTCTGGTAAGATCTTTTCTGTATGGCTTGTCAAGTGATTCTTGCTTCGCATGTATACACGGCTATATCGCTTTCCAAGTGAATTCAGATACATACATGGATTCAACGTCACGTCTGTTTCCATCTTTCCATCTCTGTATGTTCACGCTTTATGCTTCTTTCTAATACTGAGATCAGTCTCACTTCTGTTGCCATCTGTTGTTGATGTGTTGCTTTGACAGTGTTGCTGCAACTGTGTTGTTTGCACCGTTAAGGCTACCGCACGCCTGACGCACGCTCGGCGAGCTGTCCGTTCTGTAGGTCTACTCCCGCGCGCGCGCCTGACGCACGCTCAGCGGGCCGTCCGTTCTGTGGGTCCGCTCCCGCGGCCGCGTGTGCCTGGCCTGTCCCACGGCCCGTCGCCGCTTTCTAAATTAGGGCACAACAACCACTCCCCCCCCTAACTTTGCTCGTCCTCGAGCAGATCTTGAAAAGAAAAAGACACAAATCAATATAACATAAACCACTTAACCCTCGGGCCTCCCGATGTCCCGCCAGGTCTGTCAATCCATCAACGGACATCAACGCAACGGGGGAATGAAATGACCAAGCGAAATTAATTAACTTGACGTATAACTCTTTCTCTCTCCTTCTCAAAGTCCCGAACAAGATTAGGGGCCTCCACCTCCTCTTCTGGCATCCATGCAAAGGTACCGTTGTCGAACGAGACCCGGTACTCTTCCGTTCCTTCTTTTTCTCGAACAGCCAGAATGTGGGTGGGCTGAGGTTTTCCTCTTTTCTTGTTTCCAGCACTGCTTTCTTTCACTTCTTCTTTCTCCACCTCTAATTTATCCCCCAATCCTAATTCATCCAAAAGGTCGTCCTTATCAGGGTCTTCTCCGACCCGGAAAGATGACTTGGGGGTGCCTGGGGGAATTCTCTCTCCCTTTTCCTTCTCAACAGCTGACGCCCTTTCCTCAGTCTCTCTCTCCACTCTCTTCGCCGGCTGCTACAACATCAAACGATCCGTACTAATGACGTCTCTCTCTTTTCCTCCCAGAGGGCGAATAACAGCAACATGCAGTCGGTCGTGAGGAACCGCAACCACCACGAATGTCTGCCCCTCTTCAAATTTCGTTGCAAATTTCGGTTGTTTCCCCAAATTTGGCGTCGGCTTTCGGAGAAGTACACGATCCCCTAGACGGAATTTCTCTGTCATCTGAGGGGGATTCCTGCGTTCTCTTGCCTGCCTTTCCCCTTGCCCTGTCAACTCTCTCAATCCGTTGCTGCCTGATGAATCTTGCATATTCGTCGTAACAGACAGGCGGTGCTCTCGCACCTTCGGGAACGGGCATGACCCGAAGAATGCTCTGAGGGTCATGCACGAATATAAGACCGAAGGGAGAGTACCCTGTCTCTGCATGCTCCGTCGTTCTGTAAGAGGCTAGGAAGGGCTGTAGATACAAGTCCCAATCCCCCCTCTCTTCATCAACTTGTTTCCCTAACCCCTGCACCAAGGTTTGGTTGAATCTCTCTGGGATCGCGTTGCCCTGTGGGTGGTAGCTGGTAGTGGTCAAGTGACGGGCTTTCACCAGCTTGAGCAACTCTTGCATAATCTCTGCAAGAAAATTTGTTTCTTGGTCAGAAACAAGGATCTCAATAAATCCATACCGACAGATGATTTCTTCAAGAGGATTTTTGCCACCTTCCAAGCGGGGACCTCAGACAATGCAAATACCTCAGGCCACCGGGTCAAAGCGCACGTGATGACAAGCATGAATCGGTTCCCCCTCCTGGACATCGGAACGGGGCCGACCACATCGATGCCGACTCGCTGGAACGGTCGGGAGGGAACGGAAAGAGTCTGTGGGTTTCGGCTCTTCGGCTGATTCCTTCTCTCTTGACATGGTTAGCACTTGTACACCCACTCACGTGTGTCTTTTCTCAAACGGGGCCACCAGAATTCAGCGAGGAGTCGCCGACAAAGTCTCTTGACTGCTGGGTGCCCGCCCATTGGGTGGTCATGATGCATGGTCAGGACGGTGTTCCTCAACGCCGGAAGGACATACAGCTGCTCAGCCCCCCCCTTTTCATATCGATAGAGGAGCCCGTCCCTGACATCAAACAAATCCTCCTGCGCCATCATATTCTTGCGTCGGCTCGTCTCTACTGGGAGCGTTCCTTCCTGCAAGTACCTGAACAGATCAGAGACAAAGGGATCAGAGGGAAGCGCAGCCTTCACTTTGTCTAAAAAGGGAACTGCCGCTGCCAGAGGGCTGACGCCCCCTACCTCTACCCCTGCAATCGATGCCTTTAGACCTGAACGAATCGGGATGCTCCCATCTACAGGGAGGTTGCAATGCCTGCAGAAAGGGGCTCCTGTGTCCACACTATGCTCTGCAGGAAGCGGCATGTGCGAAAGGGAATCGGCATCTGCATGGGCTTTCCCATCCTTGTGAAAAAATTTCGGTGCGTACTCCTGCAAAGCCCGAGCCCATTTCCCCACTCTCTCATTCGCCAGTTTGTTCTTCTCCATCACTAGGTTCAGCTTGTGATCTGTTTGGACAAACACCACACTGCCCAGCAGGTAGTGCCTCTACTGTTGGCAGCAGTAGACTGTTGCCAACGCCTCCCTCTCGTGTGCTCCGTACTTTGGTTCTGCCCCCACAAACGCCCTGCTTACATACGCCACCACTCTCTCTTTCCCATCCCTTACCTGCACAAGAACCCCCCCGATGGACACCTAACTAGCGTCCGGCTTTACGATGAATGGAGAACGCATGTCAGGGAAGGTCATGATCGGAGGCTCGGTAAGTCTCCGACGCAGGTCTTGAAAGGCTTCGTTTGCTGCTGTTGTCCACTGGAACGGGATGGGCTTCTTATCCTTGTCGTATGTCTTCAACAACTCTGTCAACGGGTGGGCAATTTAAGCAAACTTCTGAACAAATCCTCTGTAGTAATTACATAGGTAAACGAAAGTTTGGAGAGAGGGGCGATCAGTAGGAGTGGGCCACTTTCGGATCTTCTCTGTGTTTTTCTTGCTCGGACGGGTCCCTCGAGCCGAGACTGAATGCCCCAAAACTCCACCTCCCTCTTTCCTATCTGTGCCTTTTCAAGTCGCAACTTTAGACCTGCCGCTCGGACGAGTTGGAAGACTTCTCGCAGATCACGGAGGTGCTCTGCGTAGCTACGGCTGAAAACAATGACATCATCAATGTACACCATGGCAATCTTGTATGGCAGGGCTGCCAAGACGAGAGTCATCGCTCGCTAAAATTCTGAGGGCGTGTTCACAAGACCAAAGGGCATACGCAGAAACTCATACAGCCTGAAAGAGGTTACGAAGGCTGTCTTTTCTCAGTCTTCCAGCTTCAGGAGAAGCTGGTGGAACTCGCTGGTGTAATCAAGGGCTGAGAAGACAGAAGAGCCTGCCAATTTGTTAAGTCTCCTGAATTCTCGGGAGAGGGAAGAGGTCTCTCTTTGTCACCTCGTTTAACCTCCTGAAGTCAAGACAGAAGCGGGTGCTCCCATCTGGCTTCTTTACCAGCACAACAGGCGCTGCCCATGGAGAACGAGAGGGCTGAATGATGCCTGCCTCCTCCATCGCATCGATCTCTTTCTTCACCTGCTCTTTCTGATGGCAGGGGACACGATCCTGACTCCAACGGATGGGGACACTCGTCTCTGTTGGGATGGTCGCATAATACGGCTGTCCTTCCACCTCCAGAGTGCCGAGATCGAAACGCTCTCGTGACCACAGGTCGTTGAATTCCTCTAAAACCTGCATATAATCTCCCTTCCACTCCTTCGATACTTCTCCCAGAACTTTCTTGAGATTGATTTTCGGAAGGTCCGTCTGCAAGGGAGAAGAAGGAGGACAATTGAGCGTAGTACCTGAACTCATGTCATTGGAAGGGAGGCGAGCAGAGGGAGTGGCTGACCGAAGGTGTGACGGGGCCTGCTCCCTGGACCATTTCTCAGACGGTTTTCCCGGGGACATGCGTTCACAACTCCTCAATCCCTCGGTTACAGTCGTTGTCCTTGCTCCTGGATGGTCGGATGCTTTTATGACTGCAGAGACCGCAGCAATGTGGGCTGCCGACTCTGCAAATGAAAGGACTGTCTTCGGTCCTACTGTGAGTTTGACTCGGGAGATGTTGGTGACTTCAATGACTATCACCCCTCCACGCACTACTGCCAACTGTTCTAGAACTGCCAATCCCGGATGGGTGCAGGGAAAATTCTTTCTGACCTGGTCCATCACCTCTGCCTCTTCAGGGGCATCCACAGAGATTCTTATCAATGCTCGGTGCCAACGGGGTATGCGAGTCCGCTTCAATGCGGAGACTGCGGTTGGATGGAGACCATCATCATAAAATACATCAAATTCTAGGAGACCTTCCACATAGATTCTCTCATTGCGAGAGCAGTAGAAGATCTCCGGTGCCCTTGCCCGAAGGAAATCTATCCCCAAAATCAACTCATACCCTGAATTCTCTCTGACCAGCATAGGGTGCCCCACCGGTTTGGAAGGGTCGGTGGGGTATGCAATCTGTATGTCCATCTCCCCCACTGTCGAAACCCCTTGATTTCCTACAGCCACCAAACCCAGAGAGGCTGCTCATATCTCCCCTTCTCCCCTGCTTGCTACTGCTACATCAACTGAACTGACTTGTGCACCTGTCTCAATCAAACCTGTCACCACATGCCCAGAAATCAATATAGAGACCCATGGCCTCGGGGCAGCTTTCACTCCTTCGCTTTTTACAGCAGAGCCGTCCGGAGCAAGAGACGGCCTGCGGGGTTTGTCTACCTCCTCCCTCTTCCTTTCACCCCGCACAGCACCAGCCAACACACGAGCTGGTGTGGGACTTCGAGGACACACAGGGGTGCTGCGAACAGGGGGGGAAGGAGGCGACTTCGCACTCAGGGCAGCCAGACCAGCCTCTAGAGCCGGCCGCCCTGCCCGTTTCCCGACGGGCAATCCACTTTCCTGTGCTCCTTCGAGCCACAAATGCCACAGCCCCAGTAGTTCTGATGACCGACTGTCCCCCACCCTGGTGGTTTGCTGCGGGGTCCTCTGCGGTCGTTCCTTCCGGCTGCAGGCAGTGCGGACTGGCCAGAGTACTGGGATCTGTGGGAGTTGTTGTAGCTCGGCTGCTACTGGGGAGAGCGGTAGGAGCCTCTGTTGCTATTCTGGAGTTGCTGTCTGAGAGCCGCGATCTCTGCTCTCAACTGGTCGACTGCTGTTCGGCTGTAGTCAGGCTGGGTTTGGAAATTGGGTGTCTGGGGTCCTCCCTGTTTGCCCTTGGGTGCCTGCATGGCTGCGAGCTTTGCAAGTCCCTTCTCTTTGCTGATCTGCTTGTGCAGAAACCTCACTCGGGTGATCAATCGGGCCCAGTCGTTAATTGGCGGTTCGGATATCAATCGTGAGTTGAGGTCTTTGTAAAAGGTCCCAATGAAGGGAAGGATGCGTGCTTTTATTTCATGGCCGGGGCTGGCCTTTCGATACTCTGCAAGGAAATAATCGAGGTATTGATCGAAATCGCCTCCGGGGGAGAGGCGATAGCTTCCGAGAGTATAGACCGCCTGTGTTTGTTCCTGGGGTATGGGTCGGAATTTTTGGAGGAAAGAAGCCTCCAGTGCTGCCTCATTTACACAAAAGTTTCCTTTCTCTTTCAACCAATCCGTGAAAAGGTCCCCCACCCCATGCCTCTGCACCAGAACCTTGAGTTCCTCGATGTTCAAGTTTCCATGGGTGTACTTAGCGGCCTTGAAAAGGGTCCACCAAGTGTCTGCATCGTGCTTCTTTGGGTCAAAGGGATCGCAGATCAGCCGGATATCCAGAGTCTTTAGCTTTGCCAAATCAACTGGCATGTTGTTGAGGTGGTCGAATAGGCCTGCAAGTGGAGCGTGTTCAGCTTCTTCTATGTTGGCAGAAAGGAAAGGATTGAGAAAGCTCCTTCCCGAACGAAGCAAACCGAGAATGGCGCGAAAAAAAAAGGGTGCAGAGGTCCCTCAAATCGGGAATGCTCTGCTGCCACTGATGATTCCGCTAATGGGCAAGCTAACAAGCTATACGGGGCTCTACATACACCCAACTTACTTGAGTCTACTTCGGTACTCGTCTGTCGGGTCCTTCATTGTCACTTCGAGTCGTTCTGGTAAGATCCTTTCTGTATGGCTTGTCAAGTAATTCTTGCTTCGCATGTATGCACGCCTGTATCGCTTTCCAAGTGAATTCAGATACATACATGGATTCAACATCACGTCTGTTTCCATCTTTCCATCTCTGTATGTTCACGCTTTATACTTCTTTCTAATACTGAGATCAGTCTCACTTCTGTTGCCATCTGTTGTTGATGTGTTGCTTTGACAGTGTTGCTACAACTGTGTTGTTTGCACCGTTAAGGCTGCCGCACGCCTGACGCACGCTCGGCGGGCTGTCCGTTCTGTGGGTCCACTCCCGCGCGCGCGCCTGACGCACGCTCGGCGGGCCGTCCGTTCTGTGGGTCCGCTCCCGCGGCCATGCGCGCCTGGCCCATCCCACGGCCCGTCGCCGCTTTCTGAATTAGGGCACCACAATATCATTAGTAGTAGTACTGATTACTAGTTATATTAGTCCCAGTGTTAGTTTTTGTCACAGTGTCAAAGAGCAGTGCGTTTTCCTAGTCAAAAACGAAAAAAGGTTCATTACAATTAAATCATTTGACATGTAAATGCTAGGGTTGGACACTAAAGTTTTTTTTATAATATAGTTTGCTTGCAAAACTTTAAACTTTAACTTTAAAACTTTAAAAGTAAACACTGCAACCAGATATGCAAAAGCTCATTTAAAAGATATTGCTAGAGAAGTTGGTTTCATTTATATTATTGCAGACAAAGTTGATGTTTTATAGATTACTAGATATACTATAGTTATACAAAAGTTTTTCAAATTTGAAAACGATGTATGTAATGCATTACTCCGATGTCGCCAAGGTGAAGTGGGATAAATGAATGAAAAAAGTGATGATCAAAGACCTGTGGGCGCTGTTCAAGCATTTCAAGCTCGCCACCAAGGCCGAGTGTGAGAGCCACAAGTACTACGCTGCTATCCGTTTCCATGTGCCGTGAACCACCACGCACGTGTACACCTATAAGATGACGGAGTCCAGGAAATGGAAGCTTGATCTCTTGAAGCAGTCCCTCAAGACCGACAAGTGCTGGGTGTGGCTCACCCTCCAAGGAGAGGGAGATTCATCGGATGAGAATGTCGCGGCCGGCGCGGCGGGCGGCCTGCCTGGAGTTTTGGACCCTGGGCGGCGCCGGTCACCCTCTATGCAGACAACGGCGTTTCAGGACCTCGGGCCACCGCGGTATCGAATCGGGTTTCAGAAAAAACGCGGTCTGCAGCAATCGGAACAATCCAAACCGCCAGAAATTCATGGATTCAGCTAGCTTGATTGAGACTTCTAGCAGTTCGATAGATCGATCTAGCATTGACATTCTCTTTACCTGTATGAACCTGAATAGATCGTGTGCCTGTGTGTGTGTGTGATTGGGTTCCCTCTGAAAGAAACGTCTTCGGAAGGTAGGTTATTCATCTACTACTATAATCAACGTTAATGGTGACGAAGCTCCTATCGGATTTCGGTTTTGTTTGACAGCGTCCACTTCTACCAAAAAACAACCTTCTAATTCCTTCCATCGGCTGAAGTTTGGAGTCCTTCAGCCATTTATCGCTTCTTTCTTCCCTCCTCTCTTTCCATGCAGACGCGAAAAAAGAAGAGAGAGAGAAAAGAAAGAGAGAGAGAAAGAGACGGTACGTCTGCTCTTTGGAGCGAGTCAGTCCCTCCTTCTCCCATGCATACTATTTATGAAGACTCTCCTTCCACTGAAGTGAGACGTCGCTCTCCCTCTCTTTCACCCAAAAATGATGGCCGTGCTGATGCAGAAAGCCGTCGTTCCGTTTTTTCGCCTCCGTCTGATTTTTGTGGGTATGAGACGGCTAGCCCTTTGGCAAAGCTGAATCAAACCTCTTCACTTTTTCCCTCTTCCACCCCTCTCCCTCCAATTTTGCCACGTTCTCACTCCTTTTCCGATATGAACGAAGGCGGTGCAGATGCAAAAGGCTTTCGTTCCCTTTTTCCCTCTCCCTCTGGCTTACGTCCTCAGGAGACTTTAAACCTTTCGGTCAAGGAAACTGAAGAAAGACAAGTCTCTCTTTCCCTTTCCCCCTCTCGCCCTCTCCAACGTGTAGATCTCGCCTCTGCACAAGCTTTTTCTTCACCTCCATCTCATCTTGTCTCATCTTCGCTTCACATGATCCAACCTTGCAGCAGAGAGATGGCACCTAAGGCGGCCACGGCGGTGAGTCCAGTCAAGGTACCTCTCAGGATTCCACCTCTCCCCTTCTGTGAACTATCACAGTCCTCTTCCT
This sequence comes from Chromera velia, assembly GCA_018398765.1. Taxonomy (NCBI): domain Eukaryota; family Chromeraceae; genus Chromera; species Chromera velia. Next base: position 298 of record JAHBMJ010003459.1, on the reverse strand, counting down.
CTGTTCCGTCTCGTCAGATCAATGTGGGAGTATCGAGTGTTTCGGCCCCCAGATCTTCTTCTTCTCTCGCTCCTTTTCCTGCCTCTGTGCCTGTGAGAGGAAAAGAAGACAACCATGAGAAAGAAGTGCATAGAAACAGTGAGACAGATAGGAAGACAGAAAAACAGTCTGATAAAGACCCTGTCCAACCTCCCATTTCCAGTTTTCTTCAATCCAGCCTTTCGCCCGAATCTGCCCGTCTCAACGCAGCGGTACTTGAAGGAAGGCAGAAGGCTGAATGGAAAGAAACCAAACTGAA